>JACEGR010006182.1:0-63881 GCA_014170235.1 Listronotus bonariensis
AATATATATATATATATATATATATATATATATATATATATATATATATATATATATATATATATATATATATATTTTTTTTTTAAATGGCACATACTTCTAAACATCATAGAATTGCTTTTTAAAAACGGTCACATGTCTATTAAAAAGATACTAAATCGTCGATTTGTTTACACATCATTAATGTATACAGATTGGCTAAAGGGAACTTTGGGTATAGGTTTTATGAAGAGCGTGAGAAGAAAATCATTCTATGAAGCGTTCAAATGCAAAACCAGACATTTGACACATAAGTTATTTTGAGTAAAATGCAAAAAACCTACCAAAATCGTAATTTTTATCCAGCATGCATGGCGTTTTAACCAAAATATTTATTTTGATACTAATGGGTACTGCACCGCCTAAAAATATTTGACTTGTTGGTAAAAAAATATTTGGTTTGAAAATTTGAAGATGTCTTGTTTTTCACCTGAGACATCTGCTTTTGCATCTAAATAAACTTGGATTGGTGTTTGCATTTTTATAATATTAATGTCAACATTTATGAAAATACTAATAAGAGGTTGTTTCAATAAAACAACATGTTAATCATAAGACTTATAAAGAAATAAAACTAAACTTTTAAATTATTATCTTTCGTATCAGATACACTCTCTTTTTCCTTATATTCAGGATGTTTTTTGCCCTGATTTGTCCTAAGTTTTTGTTTTATGAGTGCACGTGAGAAATTAAAGAAGCCGCTGCCGTGAGTACTTTTAAAATAAGCAAACCATTTTTTCTTTTTTTTTTTTTTTTTGCTTATTTACCAGCCGAACTTGGCTCAATTGTAATGTTGTCATTCATGATTTATTTACAAAAACCTTTCGTTTATTAATCACACTACACTTGAACTAATCTGTTTCAAAAATAACTTTAATACTATCACTAATAAAATTTAATTTTGTTTCACCTAAATTGGATTATAAGCAACAAGCTCAAACTTGACGGCATGGCGGCTACCGGCAAATCACGTAACTAAAAATTCGCACCCGGATTGGCTTAGAAGCACTGATCTCGATGGATTGCCAATGGTATTACCTACGCGAAACAAAAGTTACATTTCATGGGCGAAAAACGGGTTTGTACGCAAGCAAATCGAGGGTGAACGCGCCTGGCGCCAAACAGACTATCCGCATTATCGGAAAAAATTTGTCGACGGCGTCCTGGTTTTCTGTTCGGAGTACGGTAGCTAATGAGCTTCACGGTCAGACCGCGGACGAAGGGTACGGGGTGCTGGTGTTTGTATTTTGCCACGGCTTTTAAGAGCGCATGTTCGTCTACCCTCGATTTGTTTACTGCGCGAGGTCGTAAAAAATCCGAAAAATGCTTCTTGCCACTGCGGATCTAAATGTAGGTTATCTATGCTTAGAAGCAAATGTCTGCTTTTGCATTTAAGTATAAATTTTACTATGAATAACGGCTTAAAATATTGGATTATGTACTTAAGGGTCCGAAAATCGTATTGCTGGCAACTTATTAATATGGAATCTTCTAAATACATGTACCAAATTTTATCCAAATCGGCCTAAGTATATTAAAAATATTTCGAGAAAACTGATTTATTTCTTAAATTACAACGTCCTGTATCTCGGTAAGGAAGCTACTCCGGACATATGTTTATAGGATCTTTTTTCATAAAATAACATAAGGATTCACACCTTGAAGTTTCGTACCGTTGTTAGAAAACACCCTGTATAGCTATAATTAAATAATTATTTTCAGGGACGATCGTAGACCTGATGATAGAGATCGGAAACCGGAAGGTGGTGCTAGCTCCTGGCGAGCAGCGCGACCTAGCGAAGATACGCCACGTAGGGGCGCTGGCACGCCTTCTAGAGGTGGACCTAGTCGCGAAGGTGGTGCTTCCGAATGGCGAAAAGATGGAGCCCCCGCACGGCGAGAGGAACCAATAAGAAGGGGTGGCACTGAAGAAAAACGCCCACCTCCTCCAAAAGAAAAGCGTAAGTATAATAAATAGGGTGGTATAAACTCTTTAGCAAATTTTTATTTTATAACAGAACAATTTAAAAATGGATTTATTGAATTATATCAAAAATGAACCCCCAATCACAATATACAGGGAGTTTCTAAAAAATGCAAACAAGAGGTGATTTCTTGTTTAAAATAAATGGGTAGTTTGGTTTTTAAACATAAGGTCAAAAGTCAACTATTAGGGAGATATCGCGGTACAAAAATGGCAAAAATAACGTTTTTATTTTTTATCTCAAAAACGAAAAGCGCTAGAAAAATGAAATTCCACGAAAATATTGCTTTAATAAAATTGCACTTTCTGAGTAAATCTGCACTTTTTGGATTTAATGGAATTGGTGGAAATAGACTACCTCTATCGTTTTTGCGAACTAAATTTAAAAAGACACATACGCAATGACCTCATAAAATATAAATTAGGATAGATTGCTTCATTTAGAAACTTTTTTAAGTTTTGTATTTTTTTTTCGTTAAACTTACCAGTTTCAAATAAAAAAATAAAATGTAAATCGTAACTTGCTAAGACAGGGAAAGTTATTTTATAATAAATTCTATATATCTGCTGCCACCTATTAAGGAATTTGTAATATGTCTTTATTTGTCATTACTTGGTAGATTAATTACAATACTTATTTTGTTTTTAAGCAAAAAAATAAAGACATCTTTTGTTAATTTTTTTTGCGGTAACTTCCGAATGGTTGACCACATGTTTATAAAGCAAACTACCTTTTATTTTTAATAAGGAATGACCTAAAATGTTTCGCATTTGTTTAGAAACATCCTGTATATTGGACTAGAATCAATTCAAAATATCTGTTTTATTTTATAAAAATGTAGTTGTTTTAGAAAAAGCTTAATATTATAAATCATTGTTAATTGTCAAGTTAAATTAACTTATTAAGGGTGTTATGGAAATACTTTAATATATTTAAACCCCAAAATCCTTGTGTAAAAATAAATTGAATAAAAATTATTAAAAATGGCGGACCACCATAAATAACAGTGATAATGAACCCCAAAATTTTACGATTAAAAAGCAAACCCGCTACTGACCAGCTCTTTAAATCCCTTTAAATACATATGTTTACCTTCTGTCGCTGTCAAAAACAGCTGAAAGCAGTTATAACACGTGGTTAAGTCAACAAGCTTGAGAAAAGTTGCCAAATTTATTTTGTTCTTTACCAGTTTATCTATGGGTTTTGCTGTTTCAATTCGATCAAACGAAAAACTTACATGATTACACAAATTATCCTTTATTACGCTACTAGGTTGTTTGAGCGTATAATGAATGTAAAGATTACTTTTCCACAAATCAAGTACACTTTTTAGGTGGTTAATTACTTTACAAACTTTTTAAACACTGCGACGCGACACGTATGCGCACAAAGAATTGAATTAAAATACACAAAACGGTATTTTTATTGCAAAACACTATTAAAAACAAATTTTACTGCGTTTTTAAATAAAGTTTTGTTACATTTCGCTTTTCTTTCATCAAAATTAAGAGTTGACAGACGACAGTAAGGTGGTTTACACTAAGATCGTTTGACTTGGTAAAGGTTGCCTCATTACGTCACATATGTACCGCACTGCTGGTTCCTTAGCGCCAACATAGCAAACAAAGAATAATCATTGTTAAATAATTTATTAATAGGAAATAAAGAAGTTACGGTAACAACTGGAATTCAACAGTATTTAAAAGTATGTCTTTAATATTGACAAAAACACAAACTACACTGTTAAAAACTTCATTAAATAATTGGCGTTCCAGTGACGGAAAGTCTTATGCACCCTAACTGCTCCGTTTTCTCTTTCCCTTGCCTCTCATGCACCAACCCCTTTAGTGTTTCTGTGCTCCAAACGCAAAAGTTTGTTTATTACTAGGTTAGATAGATCTTTAAAATTATTATTTGTTCATTCAACATTTATTCAACGTTAATTTCCATAGCTATCTAAACTAGCAAAGAGAGAATAAATAAATAATCCATTGATCCACCTTGTTTTCACAACAAAAACGAAATTTTAAAATTACTTAAAGTAGGTTAAGTTTTTTTACCAGCTGGAGCTTTCTGTGCTGCGGATGCGTTCCAGTGACTAACCTTTCAGAGCAGTTCAAGAGTTTCATGCTCTGGAAAAACGGAGAAGCAGCTATGCAATTTAATTCAAAAGATGTAGAAATACGTAGAAGAATGAGGTTTTAAGGTAAATGTGTAATGCCACAACTTAAAATCAGAAGTATGCCAAAGAAAAGAGGGAATAGGGGAGTTAGTTCAGACGGCCAATGATGAATATCTCGAGAGCAATGTATCCCGACTGAAATTTTTCGAATATCATTTTGCGCAACTAACATCTATTTGCTGAAACTGAGTTCAATTCTTAGGCACCCAACTGATAACCAAATGTTGTTCTGATTGTATAAGTACTTACAGCAGTCTTTGGAGATAACTTTCAATTTTAATTAGGTTTTTAATCAAATTTTACTATCTGGGGTTTCATCCTCTGGTAAATTAAGTTTAAGTTATTTTTTTATATATTTTTAGCAGCACAAGATTCTCAACCCCAAGGTGAAGCTGAAGATGGCTGGTCCAAAGTTCGTCGTCGTTAAAAGTTAACATTTAGATTTAATTTCTTAATATGCCTTACTTAAGTAAACTGTTGCAACTAAATAGAAATTCATTATTCATTTTTTAAATTTTATTTACAGGTGTTTATGGAAAATGGTTTAAGTAAAAATAGTGTAGTCGCTTTATGTATATCTTGTTTTATTATTTAACAAGTAAACTTGAAAACCATATTATATTGTTTTAGTCAATATAGACATTTTAAATAAACTTTGTTTAATGTTTCCCAATTACCTAATGTCCATTATAACCTTTATTCACAAATATTTCCAAAATATTATTTGTAATGTTTTTTTAGAGGTTGGATAAATGAGACCTTACTGACATGTTCCATGCTGTTTGGCTTTTTTGGAAATAAATAAACGATTATTTGTTTATCTATTTTGTACAAAATTGACAGAATCATTAAGTCAAAAATATGATAAAAGAAAGTCGTCCTTTTTTAGGGGTACTGCAACTATTAAAGGCGCTTTTATTGGACGAAATATTTAGTATTGCAGTAAGTTGATATTTGCTACTTTCAATTTAAAATATGGCAATATAGTTTTTTTATAAATAAAAATATTTTGTCTGCATGTGATGTAAAATCTGTAAAAAAATAATAAAAAAATTACTTCCAAACATGTCTAAGGCCTCGGGCACGATAACCAGCGTCAGCGTCGAGCGGCTGATTTAAATAAACAAGTTCTTTTATTCTCGCATAAAGATCAAAGACAGCGCGCTTATATTTTTCACCAATCGCTGGCCGCTGACGCTTACGCTTAGTATCGTGGCCGAGGACTAACAAATCTTACTTAAAACAACTAATTGTGACATAACACCTTCATCCACTGATTATAGTGATACAGCTAGTATGACTTAAAGATATATATAAGAAATAAGCATTGTATATAATAGTCCTCGTCTTTTAAAAACTACAAAAAAATACAAAACCGTCCTACACAATTTATTGGACCTGTCCAAGATTTAGAGAACTTCATCTCCTAAAACTAACCAGAATAAGTATTGATTTGTGAGAAAATTATGTCAAAAGAAGTACCCATTTGTGTCTTCTCTAATTTACTCATACAAAATAATATACACAGCAGAGAGAACATTAAGATGTGTCTTTTGCATATATCAGGAAATCTTGTTGTACTAGCCAGATGGCAGAGTTGGGTCGAATACACTAACACTTTAAAAGTATTCGAATACAGAATCCCGAATACTATCAAAAAGTATTCTGCCGAATACCAAACACACAAATGTATTCGAATACCGGCGAAATGTATTCCGAATACTATTTAGAATAGTGAGTATTTGAATACGACCCAACTCTGCCAGATGGCATCACTTCAGCCCTGTTTCAGGTAAGTTTTGTGTGTGTAGAGGATCTATTGACCCTTACGAACTGTTGGTCGTTTGGAGGCGAAAGGTAAGTGCTACTTTGACCAATCAGCAAGCGGAGATTTAATTAGATATGCTAGTATTTCTGACAAAATCTTTTCGCACGGCAAAGCGACATGGGTGCCTCTAGTGCCAAAACATTAGGTGACGTCGCTGGTGTGTCGTAGTAGTTCTGGTTACTCCGCAAAAATTCGTTTCATACTTATGGTGTTGAGTGTTTTCAACAAGTGAGAAGGTAAAAAAAACAAAATTTTAACGGTTATATAACAGCAATAATAATTTGTTTTAAATGACAGAACTTGGTGATAACTTTGATGTAAAGAATCTAGACATGCGGTAGCGTGCCAAGCCAAGTTCAAGCTGACCGACTGTATTCTTATATGAACTACTATTGACCCCTCATAACCCAAAACCTATTTAACGTAAACACATGAAACTATACGTGTGTTTATTTATATCCATAAGGACAACCAGAAGACCAAATTTGATGAACCTAGCTCAAACCGCCGTCTTATAAAGATATAACTGTCTAAAAGTCGTCGATTTACCACTCTCTGACTGACATACATATAAATCAAACACCTAACCTACTTCCAGATGACCGAGATAAAATTTGGAATCCAGTTCGGTAATTTTGTGTAAGCGTAGGAAGAAATCTGAAAATAAAAAAGTTAAAAATAGGGCAGGTCCCCATATAAAAAAGTTTTTTTTTTAAATTGTGGCGTTTGAACCATTACAAATAGTTTTTTGAAACTATCCCAATATAATGTATTATTATATTTAATATAGACCTTAGAATAGGGCCGGGATAACCCGTGCACTGAAGCCGCTCGGTTTATTGTGTTGTTTTTACGTCTAGGTGATGTCAGCCAGATGGGACCCACAGCTTAACGCGGGTTCTGACCACAGTCCTATGTGCGACAACTTAAGACCTCGTCCCCACCCAGGGGGACTAACGAACCTACCAACTGAGTGGGGACCGCATGTCTACAGTTGCGCAGGACACGGCAAAGTGTGTTCCGGTGCCTTAGTCCTTGCTGGCTATCTATTAGCGTCGATACATTTTGTACTTTGTCTGTCTTGGCCGCCGGCAAGATTTGAACCCACCTCACGTCGGTTGTGCGCTCAACGACCCGGCCCTATAACACGCTCGGCCAACACCCTACTATTTACTATATAGTATAACAGAAATTTAAAAATAAAATAAAGTAAAAAAACTGTAATACGCGCTAAATAACGGCCCAACGGTGTGTGTCGTTGGCGGCGCGCGGTATCAGATCGATTATATCGCTCGGACTTGGCTAATTTATGCACAAACAGAAAGCATTTTAAAAGGGTAACAGATAATGAATGGGCAATGCGCATTCTGCTATTTATATAGCATAAAAAAAGATAACTATGCCGCGAAAACATTATGAACAAGTATCAAACCCTATTTCTTTGTTTTATTGGATACCTCTAATAATTGTTGCTGTTATTTAAAAATTTGGCATCTTAAAGTAGGTTAGTTTTGAGTTTGCCAGTTTTTATCAGAATTTAAAAATAATTTAAATACCTAATTTGAATAATTTTATATAAAATGACTGATGTAATAAAAACTGGCCAAGTCAAAAAACAGCCTACTTTTTCTAGCACTAACTGATTAAATACCTAATTTGAATAATTTTATAAAATGACTGATGTAATAAAAACTGGCGAAGTCAAAAAACAGCCTACTTTCTTCTAGCACTAACTGTTCCATAGAAGCTCAGAAAACAAAATATTTATGGTTGTTATTCTGGGCACAGAAGCTTTAAATATCTGTCTTTCGATAATTATAATCCAGCACTAACTGAGCTTTAGCTGTGCGTCGATAATTATTGCCCAGCACTAATGAAGCTTTTGGACCAAAAAAAAAAACAAAAAATCCTAATCGAAACTTTCATGCGCTTGGATTTCAGGTAAGAGAAGAACGGGGAGTTCGACCAATCAGGCCGCGTCGTTTTAACTTGCGCGCGTCATTCAGTTATACGGCAACAGGGATTTTTCGGCTCAGTTTGTAGGGCCCACTTGAGGGGACTTGAGGTTAGGCAGGGAAAATCTATGTGTCTCTCTCTTTCTTAATAACTCTCAAATATATGCATTCTACTCTCCACTTTGCCTACGTCACTCCACGTCGATTCGCGCAAAGTGGAAAAACCTGTGGCGACAGCCATTTTATTTTCATGATTTTTGGTGTGGTTCTGGTTTTTAGCGGAGACGCCTGATTTTATAGAAGATTTTGGTGATAATTAGTGTTTCTTTGTGATTTTGGGTAAGTTTAGAACATTTTTATGTTTTACGGCATATTTGGCTTCAGTTGATTATATTAGTATGAATTTTGTTACAGAAGAAAATTCAAAAGAAAACAGACAGATTTTCTGCAAAGAAAAGCGTGCAGGTATTGTAAGTACAGTAATTTTATACTATTATTATTACATTTTTATTTGAATTATCAATTATAGTTTTTACTGGGATTTAATATTTTTGTATTCTAACCTAATATTTCTTTACTCTGAAATACAAGTTTTAAAGGTGTTTTATATTAATATGTAGACAAAATTATTTAAATTTAGTTCAACCTACCGGGCTGAAATTAATCTTATATTAATCTATTTAAAGTTCTAAGGCTTTAATCTTTGAAATATTAAAACACTTAAACTTTTCGTTTTAAAAATCTAAGTATTAATGACTATTGATGGTACTTTTAAAACTGTCATATTAATATATTTAAATCAATAAATAAAATGTATTTTTATAAGTTTAGGAAAAAGTTGTAAAATATTTTATGAATGGAAAAATATTTTTAATTATATAGACTGAAAGCAACGAATATCTCCAAATAAAGTGTCATTGGTAGCATTCATATGTATACTGATTTACTGTCTCTATATGCTTAAAAAACACAGAATAATTGAAAATTATTTTACCATTGGTTTTAGAACTCTTTATTGTTTTTATGGGCCTCTTACACGGTCAATGAGTAAAAGTACATTGTTAAACTGAATCTGATTTAACTGATCGTATCGAACTTAGAAACATGTTCTAATTAGTTGATTTCAAGGTTTCATTTTAAATTGACCAATCAGAACACATTTCTAAGTTCAATCCAATGGGTTAAATCGGATTCGATTTACCTCTAATCCTACATGTTCTCAGTTTATTTTCAGTTTCAGTGGAACTGTCAGTTTTTCCTATATTATGTAAAAGTGAAGAAATGAAGTTCGTTTTTGTTCTTCTTTAATTTTTTTTACTTTAACACATCGGAAAAACTGACAGTTCGGCAAAAACTAAAGATGAGTTGAAACGGGCATGATCATGTAAAAGGCACTTAAAATATAAAAATATAAAGTAGTCTGATTGTAGTGCCTAAACAAATTTTCTATACAGAACATGCTTTCATGTAAATATTTTATTTTGTCTATGCACTAGGCTTGTGTGAGGGGTTTTGTCAGATGTGTTTGTATTTTTTTTTCAATATTTACCATAATATGCAGGGGGAGGGTCAGTTTTTACGCAGATGTAAAAAAAGCAGTATTGCCAGTATAGATATTTTAAATTATGTGCCGAATGTGCAAGTATAAGGTGAACACATTGTGAGCCTTTTGTTAGTTTATTTATTTATACTTGTTCTGTAACATATTTTATTGCATTAATGTTGTGAAAAAACCCATAGTATTATATTTATTAAATTCTTTTTATCCATATAAAACACCTTTTAACTTTTTTCAATAGCATGATCAGTTTGAGAAAACGACTTACTGATTTTTCAACGTGTCCAGATTTTTTCCAGTCACTTTATATTAATATATACAGTGTGGTCTCTTAAGTGTGCAACAAATAGGATTTTTATTTTATATGCAATTTGTTAGAAAATTGTATTCTTTATAAAAGTTACTGCATGCTCCCAAACTATTTAAGCAGTAGTTAGTTTTATTAAATGATCAAGGATATACAGGTTTGTTAAAAATATTGAAAACAGTTTGAAGTAAAGTAAAACTAACTACTGCTGATTCAGTTTGAGACCATGCACCAACTTTAATGAAAAATACATTTTTTATATCGGCCAAATTTATATTTTAGTTGATGTGTCTATTTTATATTTTACCTCTTTTACATTCGTACAGAGAGTAATTATGAAGTCGGCATATTAAGTGAAATAAGAAATAGCTCCCAGGAAACAATTTATTGGTAGTATTCTTTCCAGACATGATTAGTAAAGGAACTGATAGAAGTGAAACTGATACCATTCTTTTGAAATTTATATTATATTTTTTAATGTTTATTAATATATCAAATGACATCTGTCACATGATCAAATAATCATGGTCACTTGCAAGTGATAGAACTAATAGAAGTAAAACTGATAATTAAAAAAAAAAATCACTATTGATGTGGTTATATCTATACAATAATATAACAAATGTAAATATTATTTGTGTCATAATACCCATATTCAACTCTTCATCTGCCACCCTCTTTCTGCTTATTTTTTTCTGACAGCGATAGTTGCTAATACTTTACTTAATTACGAGATACTGCTTTTATTTTGTTTTCTTTTCAGGTATGTTGCTGTTGTTCTTCTCAACCAAATATGAAAATGGTTACAAAAGAAAATTTTGTTTATTTTTGCTATAGTTAAAAATTGTTTATGTAAATATTATATATATGTATAAATATAGATATTTAAAATAAATAGTTTCCATTTTACCTTTATGTTTTTAATTGAAATGTCATTTTACATCTTGAAATTTAAAGAACTTGATTAGACCTTTCTTTAAAACATTTAACTAATAATAATTAAACATGAAAAAATAAGTTAATGCTCAAAACCATATTAAATAATCATTTTGTTTTAAATAAATTCACATTACTTAAAAAAACTTTTTAAATTCTTCCTGAATCAAGATTTGGGTCATTTTGGTACCTATTTTAGTTGAAAGATAAATAATGATTTGAACTTCAATAAATATAAAAAATCGGTATTTATTAAAGTTTAATTCATGTTAACTATTAACTAAAAAGATATCAAATAGACGAATTTCTGCCGTCCTAATGAAAAACGCAGAAAGTAAATTTTTATGAGTTTAGAGTTATTCATAAAATTGAATGTATGGTTATTTGTCTGCTATGTTTTTATACTTACTTTTTGCAGATAGTCATTATTAAGTTTTAGTAAGTATATAAACTAACAAATAATCATATGTACATTGAAATTTATGAATAATTCAAAACACAAAAAAATTGACTTATCGCGTTTTTCATTAGAATGGCAGAATTTGCCTAAAGCAAAAAAAATTCATATTTTCCCGCTAAAAATTGATTATCTCAATCGGTAAAGTAGCACCGATATTATCCGATTTCACCACCTAGCGCCATCTATCATGTATGAATTAAATCAAACGAACGCCCACTTCGCTCATAGATGGCTTCTGTTTCGAGAAAAATACATTGTTGGTCACGTCTGTTAAAGTATGTTTGTTTTTCGATTCTCGTCAATGAACGAAGCCTTATATTTATCGTAAGTGAAATTATAAACTCTGTCAGTGTTGGAAAAAGGTAATTTGACCTAAATTTTGTACGTTTCTATTGATTAAAAAAGTGTATGTCGACTTTCTTATAGTTTTTTAACGAAAATTCTCAAAATGGTGTCAGGCGGGATGACCTGTGTGAAATACCTACTTTTCTGCTTTAACCTGTTGTTTGCGGTAAGTTTTTTACTATTAATTTACCCGTTTAACACTTATTTTTGTTGAAAATTACTCCGTAATATTCCAGGCTTTATAACTCGCTTTATAATTAACCAGGGTTAATAGTTTAGAAAAACCGATAATATACACATCAATGTGTATACCCCTTTCTTGTAGTTTAGGTTTTTAACACTAAAAAAATAAAAACATTGTTGCTTATTTCAATTTAATAATAAATTTTCTTTAAAAATAAGGAAATTTGTTGTTCAATTATTTTTCATTTAAAATAAATAAATGTAACCCAAAATCATTAAAAATGAGCTTTTCTCTTTTTGCTCTTTTGTTTTGCTACAGGTTCGATTTATGTTGTTTTAAAATAATAAAAATATTTTTTAAAAGTAATTAAAGTTCTACCAATATAATGATCTCACATAATTTATCCACATTGTTTACTTTATATCTACCTAAAAATAACCCTAAAATATACTGTTAAAATTTTGTTCACCTTATTATAATACACAATTTGAAGTGTTTGTCAAACATTTGGATAATCTATGATTGACCTGTTTTCTTTTTTAATTCACCTACTCACAGAATTACATATAAAAAGTTATATATGTATTTTATACCTACAATTTACAGTTAGGGCCAAGTAGTGCAATGGCAGCAAGGTTGGTTTTACTGAAATTTCACTGCTTGTTGCGTTGTTAAGTGACATTTAATTTGTTAATTATTATTATTAATATTGTGGTATTAAAAATGTTCTAGTCCTGAGCTTCCACTTGAAAGTGTTCATTCAAAAAGGGATATAGCTCGGGATATAGGTATTTCCACATTTTTTCAAAAATCATTTTATGTCATTTTTGAAATCTCTTTTATCGCTTTAATTGATTTACATTTTTCAATTGTTTTAAAATGATATAGGTCTTGGTAAAAATTAATAACTATGCAAAAATAAAAATTGATCAAAACAAAAATAAATTATATCTGTAGAAATCAATTTTTGCGATTTTTTTATAAAAGAATATCATTTTTCGTTCAATAACTAGTTTATATTGGAAGCAAAAATCCTCGCAAAATTCATAATTTACAAAGAAGCAAAAAGTTTGTAAGAATTTAACACTCTTTTACATCGTAAAAAACGTTAAAAACACATAATAAAACAGTGGGTACCTAATTGCTTACAAACGGACGCATCGTCGATTTTATTGACATTTGGTATAGTACGGGGGTTTTTTGAGGCTGATCACGAGTTTGAAAGAATTTTTTGTCAGACACGTTTTGTTTTTGAGATATCCATCATCTCACTTAAAAGTCAAATTTACCCCATTCTCACTATATTCCCCCTTCTTTTTGCAAACAATTCTTGATTTAAAGCCTAATTGGCACTCAATACTTGATTTCTGCGTCTTAAAGACCCATATTTTTATTAATTTTACTCCTTTTTTCCGTAAAATTGTAAAACTTTACTTTCAATCACATGGCTAATGTGATTGATATGATTGAAAGTGAAGTTTTACATTTTTATTAAAAAAATGAGTAAAATAAATGAAAAAATGGCTTTTTAAAAGGTGAAAATCAAATATTGAGTGGTAATTTAGCGAAAAACTCAAAAATTGCATGGAATATGGTGTCCAAATGTTTATTTAAATTAAAGTTGCCTGTGACATAGCAGCCATTAATATTTTTCTTAAGAAAATAACAATGATCATTTATTGATTACTAGTGTTTTAGTCAGTTTAAAAGAAATTTCAATGATTTTAAATATAAACCCTTCTTCTACAACAACAAGATGATATATTACTGGTAGGAATACAAAATCTTTTAATTTTGGGCTTTTTTCCGAAAAATTTACATTTTGCAATAACGGCTTAGTAAATAGGCATAGCTATATCACAGCCTACTTACATTTAAATAGACATTTGGAATAAAAATATTTTAAAACGGAATTTACTTAAAAAGTATAAGATAGGTATAGGCAACCTATACACCATTTGAAAGAGCATTTGGTTTGTCATCATGTGGTGTAAAAAAATACAGGGTGTTTCATTTAAAATAAGAGAGATATTGATATTTGACTTTCTAAAAATTGAAATTATTTTTGATTACCCTGTATAATCTATGATCTCGGTATGACCTACGTATGATAAGGCAGACTTTTCCTAATCTTGTAACAAATTTTAAAGTTTAAGGAGTTTATATTGTTAAAATAAAATTAATTTAATTGCACCCCTGCATTTTGAAAAAAATCAAATATCACAAAAACGAATAAAATTAGACACTTGGTAATATTAACAAACTTAAATTATTTTTTTAAGTAGAATCTAAAACCGTTATAAAATATAGGGTGTTTGTCCCATTTAAAAAATATAACTTTGATACATTACACTTTTTTGAGACATCCTGTATAGAGTAAAATAATTTTATACTGTGGCCTTAAGTATCCGATCTGTATATGTTCCAGTATTTACTTTTTAAAAACCCCATGGTTATTCAGCTACAGACCGTGTCGAATATGGTGGGCCACCCTGTATTTCTAGGCCAATAAAGAGATATAATTTAACACATTTAAAATTTTAGTTTCAAAAATTTCAACGTTATCCCTTTTTGAATAAACAGCCATTACTCATTCTTTCATGCACTGTGCACTGTGCACTGTTTAGATCTTTATTATCTAAAACAGAACGATTGCTCTAAAATAGGTATTAAATTTGTAGAATCAATTTTATTGATTTGTTTATACAAAAAAATTACATTTTTCTTCCAATAACTTAAACATCTTAACAGTAACCAAACAGAATCGAGGTTATTATTAATCCATTCTGCAGTAATTTTTTTTTTGGGACTATTCAATATATTTTTTTTAGTTTAGATTTAAAATATAGATGTATTCCTTAATGTATTCAGAGGTGGAGGGGCAGGATGAAGTCCCCCAAAGTCATCAGGGAAAATTGTTGAGTTTCTTATATTTACCAGATAAAAAACTGCTTATATATTATGTTATGATAAGTAAACTTGCCTTGTGTACATTTGGTTTTCATTCATTTATCTCTACTTACCTGTATGCCCTAAAATAATTGTTTTCTGCTAAATGAACAACCTTATCAAAAAGTTCTAAGGGTAAAACATCAACAAAATACATTAGTTTATTCTTAAAATAGAATTAATCTTTGTCCTTATTTGCATTATTAAATTATTAGTATAAATAGTTTTGTGCCATTGCAGCCAATAAAATACAACAGTTAAATTAATATTGTTTAAAGTAAAACATAATTCCCTACTTTTTTATGGCCCACTTTTTTACCCAATAACATTACCAATAATAAATAACTTAATATAAAGTAGCTCTAAAGAAATATAAAGTGTTATACTTTTTTTAAACCAATTTTATGTTTATTTTAAAACTAAAAAATATACAGGATGTCCTATTTAAAAAAAAAATAAATAGGTAAATTTATCTAAAAGACATCACCTTACAAAAAAAAAACAAAATAAAAGCATATTCCTCATATCTACAATCCACATAAAAGGTTGTAAAATTACAGAAAAAGCAAACAATATTTATAAACATGCTGTCGTGTCGCATTTTAGCGAATTACGGTTTTCAAAAAAAGGTTAATTGACTTAAAATTGGAGTCTCTCAAATGGGGGCCAGTGTATTTGTAAAACATACAATAACATATGTAAGTTTTTGATAAAAAGCGTCGCTTTTGACCCACCCTATATAAACGTTTCTGAATGAAACGTTCAGAAATGTTTTTTTGGTGGGAGTTTAACATTCTCAGGGGGAATTTTGAAGTTACCAAAAAAACATTGAACGGCTAAAATAAAACAGTTGAAAAGCAAACAAAAGTCCTCACTCGGCCCTCACCAGTGGTCCTCACCGTTAAATAATACCAAAGAAACAAGTTTTACTTTGAGATTACGATTCATACTTATGGTTTGATCACCAAATTTCATTTGGTATCCTAAATTTCTCCAGGGGAAATTTTTTTGCTCTAGGGGAAATTATCCCCCGCGCCACCCCTGAATTCAACACTGTTCACATTGCAAGAGATGATTTTAATCTTTGTTAAAAAATTAACGTTGTAGCTTTTATTATAATTTATTGTATAAATGTTAATTATAGATTTCAGGTTTAGCAATACTGATAGTCGGTGTAGTTGTACACCTTCATATTTATTCTCAGTATTCAAACTTCGTGTATCCAGGTTATCAATTAGCTCCGATCATACTAATTGCTGTTGGAGTGGTGATTTTCTTGATCTCATTCTTTGGATGCTGTGGAGCTGTAAAAGAAAATCACTGCATGATTATCACGGTAAGAAGGCAATTATATATTTATTTATTTATTTATAAGAGGGTGTATTAGACTGGGCCAAATCAAAACAAATTTTTTTTCTAACGGTACTGTAAAAATATTGTTCCTGACGACGAAAGAACATATCCTAAAATTTTCGGCTTTTGATATTAACATTAAGAGGTGTATCAATAAGATAATTAATTGTTCTATAATTCTTGCATTTTCTATACATAAACCCGGAATCAGTCACTCAGTGCGTCGAATCTAACTTGTCCACGTTTTAAATGCCTATAAATTTTTTATTTTTTAACTTAAAAAGACGATCCAAAAACCAAATTGTGCAGTAAATTATTAAGTTTTTTTTTCTGCTGCATTTTGGTCTTTCTTATTGTTTAAAATTTCATTTAAAAACTTAAAGTTAATTCGACTCAGTTTACCAGTGTTGGATTGCACTGTGACTGAAATACCCACACACATAAAGTTTAATCTATATACTTGAACTGAACACCTAAAATTGTCAGTTGAAACTTAAAACCGAATGTGTGTGGCCGGCCTTAAAAATACACTTTTTTTTTTTAATTATTAAAAAATATTGCTCTTTTAGTTTTCCGTTCTATTGGCCCTTATATTGACCGCTGAAGTCGCCGCTGGTGTTGTTGGATACATAAATCGCAATGAAGTTGAAGTTATGCTAGATGATAAGCTCAATTCGACCATTTACAAATATTACACTAGCAGCGATATCAGAAAGACTTGGGATGTTGCTCAGCATGAGGTAAGTGATAATATGATCTTTGAAGTTTTTATTATAATGATGATTTAACTTATATCATATTCAAATAGTTTATTTTGTTACATTTACCAGATTTTGTTGGAATTATCGCAACTTATAGTGAATTTACGTAGTCGCTCTAGTGCGCACTAAACTCGAACTCTGGTAGTGCAGAGCAAATTTTCATATTCACGCAGAAGAGTTCTATTGTCAAGCAATAAATGTGCGTGTTCAATAAATTGGCCCGCTCTTTGAGCGATCAATCTTCGTATTAACGGTGCTGATATTACACTCGGAGTCTTCGAGCTTTTTGGAACCGTTATTTTTGGCGGTGTCGCAGAAGGAACTGAAGGTCCGAATCTAAAAATTATAATATTGTTTTTCTTTTCGTGTGCTAGTTGATTTTTATATGACATTATTAATATTTCTTATAAAAAAAAACATGGGTAGTGAATTAGGAGATTGCAAATAAATATTGAAATAAAAAATAATAGAAGGTACAGAAAGTTTAATTGTGAGGTTAAATTTTGTGACATATCGAAAAGATCAAGTTCAGCCTGAAGTCCTATTCATGCGATACTTTAAACGGGCTCGGTGACAATGCGCATTTTCCTGTTTCGCTCTTGCTCTTACAAAAGTAACCTGGCACCGAGTTGGTTCAAATTTTAATAGAACTGGTGCAGAGCGAAATTAGTATTGCTCGCTCCAAGTGCCCGTTTCGAAACAAAATTTGTATATTTTAGGCGCGATTTATACTAGCGGTACCATCCCGGTTCGTTCTCAGTTCGATCTCGGTCCGATATAATCTTGTCGTGTTCATACTAGAACCAGCGATACGCATTCGGTTGATTCCCGGTCCGATTCAGTCTGCTTCAGCCTTTTTTCAGAAGTTGATGCTTAAAATATTCTTTGGAATGTATGAATATCGGAATGAAACCGGACCGAGACGAGCGGTATCGATAGTATTAACAGGCTCATTTGTTTTGCACGTAAGAATATTTTATCTGACCGAGATAGAACTGAGAACGGGGTTGTACCGCTAGTATGAATCGCGCCTTAAAAATATTGCATATTTTTTTAATTTTCAAAATGTTTTATCTATATCAAAATATTTACAGGGTTGGATGGGCTCGAACAAACCGGCCCTGGCAATATTTTTATTCGGCCCTCATTTGGACACAAAAATTTCACAGTAAAGAAAACGAAGTCACCTATTTTTAATATTTTAATATTATTAATATTATATGTTTCACAAATAATGACAAATTAAAAAAGTAAAAATCGTACAAAATTTTAATATATAACAGTAGGTACGCTAGTTATTATTCATAGCTTAATGATTTTTTTAATAATGAACTCGAAGCTGCAATTTTATTTATGATCTCAAATTCATAATTCGGGGAAGTCCCGCTCGGCGGCTCGAAATACTCGAAAAGCAATAATGCCAACTGTCGCGTATATTCTGTTACACAAGCCAACGAGTAACGCAGAAGCCCGGTCTGGATCCGACATAAAGATTTTTTAAATTTTATTGTTTAATGTCTTAAAAAGTTTGTCAAATATTTAAAAATAAATATTATTAAGAGGCTTCATACGCCTGCGAAAAATGACCAAAAAGGGCTTTTCTGGATAGATGAGATCTAAGAATCTAAAAGGTTTTTTGATATGGGGTTTTGAAATATCTGTTCAGAAAGGACAAAACTAGACTTCTGTAGTTTTATTTTTTTTATTAGGCCTAAAATCATATAAAAACAATGCCCAAACATTCAGAAAATTAAGGTAATTTTCAAGGCTATATTTTAGCTGTTTAGAATTAACATTTCAAAAATTAATTCTACAGATGTCTAGATTAATCCATTAACTAACAATTTTATAAAAAAATATATTAAAAAAGCGCTAGTTTCTTAGATCTCATCTATCCAGAAAAGGATTTCAACGCAGTTTTTATCGGCTGAATTCTAATATCGTTGATTGATTGATAGTCGATATTGTTAATTGATAATGGGTAATCGATCGTACTAAACGTCAGCCCGATCTGTACTATTTTGAACCATTCTGTACTATTTTTGAAATTTCCTTGGCTGAATTGGATGTACGCTCTTAATCTGAAATAGATAAGTCGGGCCTGCGGCCCGACCGGCCCTACATTATACCGGCCCACCGGGCATTTGCCCGGTTGCCCGGTCGTCCCATCCAACCCTGATGCTTAAAATATTCTTTGGAATGTATGAATATCGGAATGAAACCGGACCGAGATAGAACTGAGAACTAACCGGGGTTGTACCGCTAGTATGAATCGCGCCTTAAAAATATTGCATATTTTTTTAATTTTCAAAATGTTTTATCTATATCAAAATATTTACCATTACTTTATTTACCATTATTTTATCTTTCTTATTGGCGCCATATTAGTTTTTTATTAAGTATTTAATTTTATTCTTTGAATACATTAAAAAAAAATTATTCGGTTATAAAATTTTTGTTCTGTGTTACAAAGGATGTGGCATGAAGGGGGCATGCCCCCCTTAACTCAAATTAACGGTGAACAAGAGATTATAGTACGGTGTCAGTGACGTAACTTGGCGAGCTCAGTTATCTATTGAAAATCACTAAAATATTTGCAAACAGTTATTATGAAAATTAAATTGCACATTCAGTTTTACACGTTACTTTATTTTTATTCAAAATTAATATCTCTAATTTAATAAAAAAATTATTTTTATTTTTTTATTATTAGTGATTTTTTGATCTTAGCAATAATTTTCTAACAAGGCAACTAGCCCAGGTGTCCCTCGCCAATTGTGATGAATCTGCAATATGCTGTAGTACATCAAAAAATAGGAGACACGTTTTTTTTTATCGGCAATTAAACACTTTTTAGGGGCGAAATGCACCCTCATTTTTTTAATATCTTAAGGAAAATGAATTGAAGCTGATAAAATTTTCGATAAATACTATTAAATCTATCCACAAACTACAATTTTAATTAATTTATTGACACATGAACTAAAAAATTAATGGCGGAATTTATGGTACCTTGATCTTTGGTTTAGTTAATGTGCGTTTACTTTTATATTGCACACATTTATATTAAAATAAATTGTAGTAGGCATTAAAACAAAAGACTAATACAAAGTGAAAAAAGAAGCGTTGAATTGTTAAAAAATGGTACTGTTGAAGAAAAATATATTTATTGTAAACTTTGTACAGTTACCATTTTTTCTTATAATTTTGTTATTTTAGCTGTTATGTTTATTTTATAAACATAATATATTTTTAGTCACGTTAAAAAACGAAAAGGTATTAACTATTTTTTGTTTCTTTAAATGGAAAACTAAATTATAGATAGTGTCATTGCTAACAAAATTAAGACAGGAAATGGGTGTACGTTGCAAGAATTGTAATTATGAATTTGCCGACACAAAGTCCAAGATATAAATACTATTTTGTTTTATTAGAAATATAATAATAATGGCAAATGTGGTTGTACAGATAAGGTTAGTCTGATTATTATGGACACAAATAATTGAATTATTATTCATATAAAAAGTTTATAAAGAAGAACTTATACACTGTGTCTAAAAGGTCTTAACAAAAAGCTACCACAAATTCCTTTAACCAAAATACGAGGATCTAACGAAATTTACCTCTGTCAAAAAGTTGATTGAATGCAAGATACAGGGTGTTAACATCTTTATAATCAAATAAAGCTTTATTGTGGGAAGTATCAAAACATATAAAACACAATTTAAAGGACAAGAAAACATTTTTTTACAAAATTCAGTATTAAAAGGTTTTTCGAAATATGGCAGTGTTTTTTTGTAAAATGTAGAGAGAACCAACTGCAGGTCTTCTCTTGGGACAAAAGTATTATAACTTTTATCGTTGCGGCATATTTTTTCAATAACGACGTGTATTAACTAAACCAACACTTCACAGTAATCGTACATTAAAATCAGAAAAGATCACTTAATCAAAATTGTTTTGAACAATTTTGCTGCACGAATAATTGGCGTTCACAATGTTGCAGGTTAACTTCAGGTTCACAGTACATCAAAATATGTAGCTCTGGATTGTCGGTTAGTTCGAAACATAGGCACTAAACACTTATAATTTTCCTATTTGCTCAACTTTTACATAAGAATTAATGAAAATATTTAAGATGTCTAAAATACCGAAAAATGATTCTGACAGTTATTGACATTTGATTGCCTAGTAACGAATTTTTTTCTTACTCTTAGTTTAGACATGAAGCGAGAACAACAATGTATGACGAAACATTGAACATCCGTGAAAAATGTATAATACCCGGGTGGCCTAAATAAAGCCTAAAGGAATGCGAAGAATTTTTTTTGTGAAATAAAACGTTTAATCCAAAATAACAATTATACCCTAAAATCATAATATACCGAGGCACAAAAAATTAACGTTTGATTCGCTACTTTAAAAAGCCCCGTATACCAAATTTTGTAAAAATGTCTAATATTTAAAAAACATTTAAAAATACCTAAAATAAAAAAAGAACCTTGACACCCTGTATCTCGCAAAATATTAACTTGTCATTGTAAATTGCGTTAGAATGTTGAATTTTGGCCCAAGGAGTCTATGATAGCATTTTGTACAGACCTTTTAAAGACACACTGTATATGCGGGACGTAAGAAAGAGCATTAAAACATTATTTAAGATAGGGAAATTATAACATTGTGAGATTCACTAATGGGATGTTGTGACCAGTTGGCTAAATTCTGAGTACTGATTTGAAGACCACAGGGGAAAAACGTCATTTTTTCCACTTTTTACAGAAAACAAATTTATGGTAAAAAAACGCTACTATAACTCAATTTGCGTACTGCTTATTTATTTTACACTATGTTAAAAACTACTAAATTTTTCCAACTCCATAATTAGTATCGAAACATCAAAAATACAGGGGAAAAATGTGATATGTCATTTATTATTTATTGATTAAGCACCAGTAGCCTGATACTACTTTTTGGTATTACGAGAGATTCGTCATGTTTTTCCCCTGCATTTTCTGGTATATAGATACTATACACTTAGACCTACCATTTTCTATAAATAGTTTGATTTAGCAATTTTAGTGACTTAACACGTTTTTCCCCTGTGGTCTTTATTTGTGTTTAGGAGGTATCATAAACGATAATCATATCGCCGTGTTATATGTTATAATATATCTACAATTATTTAAGTTTCGACGACATATAACTTATTGTTTTTGTGTTCTGGTGAATTATACTATACCTATATTTTTTGGTTTTCCTAATAAAACAAAAAATAAATAAATTGTTATTAAAATGGTGATGGAAACCCCAAAAAGTGAGGGAACTTCAAGAACAAGTACATACAAGTAAGCTGTATACGTGGAATTCTTAAACACATATACACGTTCAGCCACTTCAAAAGGTGTATCGGCAAGTAAAGCAATAACAAAGAAGGACCGGGGATGTCTAATCTCTACCTGTTAGTGTTCTACACGCGTTAGACCATCTCCTTTGTATGCAATGTCTATGAACTTATTGAGTTGGCTAAACGTGTATATTAATGTTAGAAAAAAGGCACAGGCTTTAAACTGAAAAAAACATGTAAACAGTGGTAAACTAAATATTTTCTATGAAATAAAATTTATTTCTATAACCAACGCATATAATCTTGGTACAAGGAAAGGTTTATAGCTTTATTTTAGTATCACTTAACTATTTAACATACTGATAAGTACCTGTGGGTTCTACATACATAAATGAGCAATGTTGATATGGTTCACATTAGCAAGTAAACATAAAATTAAATAGTTCACTGCATTTTTAGATAAGCATAATGTTAGTGAATCAGCTAGATTTGAAAAGCTTAAAAATATTCCCCTAATGTTATAAAAAGAATTAAATAATAAAAACTCTCCAGAAAATGAATTTATCTCTAAATTATTACAATACTACCACTGTTTTTTTATACATATTTTAAGTCCAAAAGCAATAAACATGTCGACCCAGATTGTAAAAACTTGTATTTCGGCATAAGATATTTTTTTAACACTCACAAGTTCTACTGTAAAATTTTTAAAAATTTACTTTTAACCAATTTCGCAAATCCACTAAAATAAAATAAAATACCATGTAATTTCAAAGAAAAAAATCCAGGGACCAATTTAGGATATACAGGGTGTTTCCTAACTACGGTAGAAATATTATATAGAAACTTTTTAGTTTCTTCCATTTTCTTCATATCTGCCTTCGTAGTAGAGAAAAAAGTCACTTTAACTCATTCTAAAAAGTATCCATATACAACATAAAATATGAGCCAAAAATAAAAGTTAAACAAATTTGTATATTTTATCATAAAGTGGGTATTTTGCCTATTTACTAAAGGACACAATGGTTTATTTTATACAGGGTGTTTCATAACTATGGGATCAAACATCACGGCAACAGTAAAAAACATAAGAGTATAGGGACCCATCTACGGCCCTAAGACGCGTTAAAGTTTAGAAAAACGATAAATTGCCTAAATATAATTTAATACATTTAATTTTTGTCCTTTTTTTTATAATATCATTACAATAAAATTAATAAATAAAAGGAATAATAAATAAAATTTTTAAATAAAAAAATATTAATAAAATAAAAAATAGTAAAAAAAATAAGCATTGACATTGACATTTTGAACAATTGTTGTGATGATATCATGTACAAAAGGCAAAAATTAAATACATTAAATCCTATTTAGGCAAATTATCTTTCTAAATGTTAGCGGGCCCTAGGGCTGTAGGGCCGTTGTAAAATTTTTCCGGACATGGGCCCTATACGTAAATGTTTTCTACTGTTGCACTGAATAACCCCTAAAAGTTTGATCCCATAGTTTTGAAACACCCTGTATTGTCTATGGATAGGGCCTACAGATAATATTTAGAAAACCTAAGATAAAGTAGCTTCAATTTTTTCTTGAGAAGAAAGCTAAATTAAAAAACACAAGATTCTAAAAATCGTATATCTAGTTAATTAATAACCGAAAGAAATATATATTACAAAATTACAAAAAGTCAGTGGCGTAATTTTTTCCAATAATCCTGGATGTAGTACTTACGAAGACGCCAATGGATCTAATAATTTTAATTTAGTGAGGAGTAAATAAGCATCATATTACCTTAAACAACTGCACCAAATTTTAACCAAATTGGTTTTTAAAAAAATTAACGCTCTATATATTGCAGGGACAAAGCAACTTCGGATGTTCGTAGGAACTTATTTTTATAAAATAGGAAATCTGTAATTTGTACCGCAGTTAGGAAACAGTCTGTAGGTCAAACGAACAGTTCGCGTAACTAGTTGGTGTCAGTGCTGGATTTGTCAATAGCCCATATAGGCTGCGGCCTAGGGGCGGCAGCGTCCTAGGGGCGGCAGATTTTAGAGCAAGCTCACTTAATTTCAGAGGATAAAAGTCAAACAAATCCACCGGTTGTCCCATGGTTTTTATATAAACTCATTCGTATCGAAAATTATCAATATCCTAGGTATTTTTACTATTCGTATCTATTTTATTTAAATTACTGTGTGACGTGATGAACACCATAAACTATGATGATATTACAGATGATTTTGCTAATATGAAGCCCCGTAAAAATTGTAATTGTTGCTTTTTTAATCCTCTTTTTTAATGACTAATTCATTCATTTAATTGACTTTAGTTCCTTTCCTACGTACAAATTGGGGAAAATTAATATTTTAGAAAGGTACATGAGGCGGCGGAAAAAGTGGCCTACACTCGTAAAAAATATAAATTCGGCACTGGTTGGTTTATTATAAAGTAGAACAAAAATCGGTGGGCTAGTTTCATATTTAACAACATAATTTTATTATCAAGAGTTTTTAACAGCATTTTTCTGTCAACAAAGCTATAAAAATAATATTTTATTTTCGTTTCATAATACGTTTTCTATAAGATTGCCAACGCCAAGTAAATATTTTTTACCATTTTATATTTAACACAAATTAAGCTTTTTTGCCTGTAGTTATAATTGCAAGTTACTACTTAATTTAGTTCTAATTGTAGTGGCGTTTATTTTTATTGGATGCAGTGTCGTGGTATTATAGCACGATTCAAGGTCGGGCCTCACATAACCGCAACGAGCCCGTGGCCGTGCGTTTCTCTGGTGAAGTGTAGGGGCATGCGGTGCAAAATTTTTGTATTTAATTAAACTGCAGTATTAGGAGTCAATTATACCACGCTTTAAATTAAACCTGATCATAAATTAAATCTTTACAAATAAGCTAACAGTTTTAATCTTTGGCCACATACAGTGACCGCCAGAAATGTTGAACCATATGGAAAACTTTTTATTTTTGATTTCACAAAAAATGTATTCTTGATAAAAATCTCTGCATACAGCAAAACGTACAAAACACCAATCAAAATATAAATGAACCATAGCCTTTACGAGGTAGGTGCCAATTAAGGGGGCGTCCATAAATTACGTGAGGTGTTTTTCCATATTTTGGACCCCCTCTCCCCTTGGTGAGATTAGGTGGGATTTTCTTTAACACCCTCCCCCCATATCTAATCTCACGTGAGATTTATGATGGGAATACAAAACTCTCAAATATTTTGTTCTCAAAAAATGTTTGAAGAGCAAAAAAAACGTCCAAAAGCAACAATACATTACATTTTCCTGGGGAGAGGCCTGCCCCAAAATTTAATTTTTTCCCCTTTTACCTACCCAAAAATATCGTGAAATTTTTACAGACCCCCCTTTCCCCATCGTGAAATTTGGTGAGATTTACCTCGACCCCTCCCCCCTAAAATATCTTACGTTATTTGTGGACGCCCCCTAACAAATATGTTACAAGAGGAAACTACCCTTATTTTTGAACTTAGAGAAAAATAATATTTGGAAAACTTGTTTAGAATTAAAAGTTACGTCATATTTTAAAAGCAGAGCCTCCTATGAAAAAATTGGAAGAAAACCTTACTTTTTCCACTTACCCCTTATAGAGATTAGATCGAACTAAATTAACTGCCGTAAATCGTCCTTATTAGTTTGCTTATTTTTCCAGAAAAAAAAATACGCTAAACTGCATAATCCAAGACCATACAAGAAATATTAGGACACTTTTTGCTTTTAAAAATGAAGTGCTATAACTTCCTATTAGGAATTATGTAACAAAAACAAATACTGAATTAAACGTTTATATCTAATCTAGTTCGAGGACCCATGTTAATATAAACTTATTTTTATAAAAATGGCTCAGAATTATGCCTTTAAATTTTCTTACCGCAATTAGAAAACACCCTATATATCCATAAAAGAAGTTAACTTAGTTACATACATATATTTAGTTCGTCACCGTTTAGGAAGGTAGCACAACATATTTTAATATACAAAAATTATGATATACTTACATTAACCTCTTTTCGGCATCAGCTGTCGAATAGCACTATAACTTATGTAAATAAACATCGTTTTTTGCAATCTTTTACCCTCAGACCTATTCCGATAGTTCTCGATTTTCGAATAAATTGTCTTTTTTGATTTCCACGCCATTTTGCTAATTTGCAAGTTATCTATTTTTACGATTTTACGATATTCTGTGAAAAAATAGCTATGACGAAATCCCTAAATAACTAAATTGCAAAATAGGTAAATGTTTTTAGAATGATTTAACTAAAAACAATAAACTGACCAATTTTGAAATATTATATTTTACGAGATAATTAACTCATATGGTGAAAATCAAAAATAATTATTTTTATACTGAACCAATATTTTCTTTGTTGACAATAATGTCAATAAAGAATTTTTCCTTATTCAGTTTTTATGTCGATTCAAAGTAACTTTAGCTTATTATTAATTTAAACATAAATTGCTATTTTTACCATACAAATTAGCGTTTTTATATACAGGGTCATTCACGGTCGATGGTAGGTTAGACGTTTATGGAAAACGGAACGCAGAATCTTTCTGAAAATTTATCATCTTACATTTTCTTACCTGTTCTATCGATCTAAAATAATTTCAGCATTGCGACGTTGCCGCTTTTATCAAAATGTCCTAGAAACTTTATTTTTTAAATGGAACACCCCTATATTAACAAGTGTTTGTATTCGCCCTTTTATTATAATACTTTTTCTTAATATTGCCCTATACCTATCTCTATCGGTTTTTGAGATAAAAAATAATTAGTGTTAAATATGGTCCTAAACATGGCCCTAATTAAACTTAAGTAAATTAGTGCTCTCAATTCATGAAAAGTTGATGTTTTGGTGGTAGTTTAGACAGACACGATGTATTTAATTTACACCGGAAAATCGACTCCATACCATACAGGGCGCGCTAAAATTACTATTATTTCCGTTATTCTTAAAAGGAGTCAAAAGATCATTTTTTCAAATGAAACCCCTGTATATTACTCAAAAAATAAAGGATGAAGAAGAACGCTTTAAGATGACATATCATGTCCCTATACCTAAATCATATATTTTTTAAAGAATTTATTTTTATGGAGGCAATAAATGCTGGAAATGTTGTCCAATACATTCTAAACATTTTAAAATGTGCTTTTGTACACGACCCGTGATTGTTTTTCAATTTGATGGGTATCCAGATCTTTAATACACCGCACTGGAGTAATGTACACCCTTTCTTTTAAAACACCCAAAAAAAAAAGTCAAGCTGCGTGAGATCGGGTGATCTCGGTGGCCAATTCCATGGCCCCAAGCGCCTAAACCAGCGATCGTCAAACATTTCGTAAAGTTCCCTGGAAACTTCCTGGGTACAATTAGCTGGCGATCCGTCCAGTTGAAACCACAAATTCCTATATTCCTTTAAAGACAAATTATCGACAAAAACGGTAACAGTCTTCCTTAGTATTTTGAGATATCTCTCAGCATTGAGTGTGTCATCATAAATAAAAAAGCTAATTTTATTCTTCTTGAAAATACAGAAAACATTTAGTTCAAATTTTTCTTGAAACCCCACTTTTTCTGTCACGTTTCATTTTGGAAATTTTTTTGAAGACTGTCAATAACTGTCATAAGCTTGATATTTCCATGGTTACTTAAAATTAAATTCTTTAAAAAATAATTTTTCACAAAAAAGCGGCTTATTAAGAAAGATTGATGATTTAGGTATAGGGACATGATATGTGATCTTAAAACGTTCTTTTCATCTTTTATTTTTTGAGTAATATACAGGGGTTTCATTTGAAAAAATGATCTTTTGACCCCTTTTAAGAATAACGGAAATAATAGTTATTTTAGCACGCCCTGTATGATATGGAGTAGATTTTTCGGTGTAAATTAAATACATCGTGTCTGTCTAAACTACCACCAAAACATCAACTTTTCATGAATTGAGAGCACTAATTTACTTAAGTTTAATCAGGGCCATGTTTTGGACCATATTTAACACAAATTATTTTTATCTCGAAAACCGATAGAGATAGGTATAGGGCAATATTAACAAAAAGTATTATAATAAAAGGGCGAATACAAAAACTTGTTAATATAGGGGTGTTCCTTTAAAAAAATAAAGTTCCTAGGACATTTTGATAAAAGCGGCAACGTCGCAATGCTGAAATTATTTTAGATCGATAGAACAGGTAAGAAAATGTAAGATGCCAAATTTTTAGAAAAATTCTGCGTTCCGTTTTCCATAAACGTCTACCATCGACCGTGAATCACCCTGTATAGTATGTTGTGTGTTTTTCCTTGACCTAATTTATTGGTAATTTCCCTATACATATGTATATTTTAGAGCGAATTATTGTAAACATAAAATACTCTGCTAATCAAAATTAATTGGTAACAAGATTTTTTAAACAATTTATCCGCTATTAATTAAGCCCGATTTAGTTTTTTTTTATTATTATCTGTTTAACATATTACAGCGCTTGCGATGTATTTTAAGGCACGATCTTACAGACCAGAAAAAAATGACAGTACGTGTGCAAAGTATACTTGCAGACGCAGTAATTTGCGGTGCAGAAGTTGGTAAAAAACTAAAAAAAAACGAAGTAACCTTGATTTTAGGTATTTATATTAGATTTCGCTATAACTTATATTTTAAAGTTTTAAGGGGGGTAAGGTATTTAATTTACAACTCACGTTTTCAAAGTCGGTGCCCCTGATAACTCCAAAACTACTGCACCGATCCTTTTGAAATTTTAAACACTATTTCTGTACATCATTTACGAGGTAACGCTGTCGAGTTTTTTTAAGCGCATTGGTTTAAGGGGGGTAAGGTATTCAATTCACAACCCACGTTTTCAAAGTCGGTGCCCCTGATAACTCCAAAACTACTGCACCGATCCTTTTGAAATTTTAAACACTATTTCTGTACATCATTTACGAGGTAACGCTGTCGAGTTTTTTTTTCATAATTTTGATTTTGCAATAACAAATTAGCCGATTTTTTCCCACAAAATTGTGTTTTTCACTTCAAAGTGTTGAAAAAATGAAAAAAATTTGGGAAAAAAACTCGACAGCGTTACCTGGGAAAAACTATTATCTAACGAATGAACTTTGATTTTTTGATTTCGGATGATCCAGCACCAAGTTATGAGGGGCACCGCAATTCAACTTTTTTCGAGACACGTCCGAATAATTGCTGCCATTGCCGTATTTTTAAATATTTTTTGTAAAAATTTGATGAAACATTCTTCAAATGTCATACTTTAATGTACCATTGGTTAAGTAAATAAATTTTAACTGTGTCGTCAGAAAAAAATCACAAACACCCTGTATATACAGATCTTACAATAAACCCTAATAACCTGATCTTAAAATAGCATAATATTACTTCTAATAGATCTTACACCTCTAACCTTTAAATTAACCCTAATTATGTTGGTTTAAGTCTGAATACCTCTGTTTAAAATGCTTTTAACTGCTAATAAAAGAGAGTGACAAAGTAACCATTGATATATAAATATTAAGTTTATTTTTAGACCTTTTTCCTGCTTATTAGTGCATAATATAAAGACAATATTATCCCCCTCTTTCTTCATTAGTAAGAAATAAAAACACCATACATGCTGGTTATGCTGATAATAAAGTTTTTAATATTATAATTTAGATTATGCATATTAAAATGTGTAGCTCTACCAATGTCTTTTCAAGGACATTTTCTTACAAATAATGTAATACCGTGCCTTTATATCTTCTTAATTATATACAGGGGGATTTTTAAGTTGGTGCTTTCCTTTTAACACTGTATAAAATGCAAGAAAATTGAATATTTTTTCAAATAAAAATGCTTTATTTTTGTGATACCGGGTGTTAAAATTTAAAGAAAAAAACCTTTTTTATCATAACTTTCTTCCCACTTCAGATATTTCCACAAGTTTGGTACACTTCTTTTGAACATTACATAACATTATTTGCTGTAAAAGTTAAAAAAATATATCAGATCGTTCGAATAAGATTTGCTTTAATTTTTTTTTCTAGAAAAATTTAGTAAGCATGTCACTGCTTTTTCTTTGAATCGATATTACTTTTGAAAGACACATTTACTTTGGGTATTTTTTTTTTTACCCTTTCGGGGTCATCCCACCCAGGTCCGACGACCGCCCCCTAGGTGGTGCACTGCAGCCTGAAGGCTTATTGTACCTTGACCCCTACTCCTTCTCATTCACACACCATTCATTCCATAACTTGGATGGTTGTTGCTCGGTCCGCATCCCCGAGCAGAACACCATGTGCCGTTGCCCAAAACACCGCCGTTGCCGGACACCCATCCAAATTATGGGCGCGCAATTCACTGCTTAACTCCGGAGATCGACGCTTGCCGATACAACCGAAGCAGCCACAAGCGCGCACACTTTGGGGTTATTTTAGCACTTAATATTTTTTTCCTACGGCAAACGGTTTTCGTTTATTTATATTTTAAATTTGAATATGCTTGATTAAGAACAATGCAATTTGCTTGATCCATAACACCTCAAACTAAAAATAAAAATTAAAATCTGTCCTAAGCTGTGTCTTTAAAAAATCGAAAGGAATAAATACGGAAAAATGTACGTATTTATTAGCTTTGCTTCCTAATTTTAAGGTACCGTAAAAGCTGTGGGGGATCTATCGCTTTTTTATAGGTACTTCCATGGCTTCTGCTCTGAAGAATTGTCCAGTATAGTTCCTCCACTTACGGTTCCCAACAGAGAAACTCGGGGTTCCGCTCGTATGCATCCCTATACGGTCCAATTCGACAGACCCCGAACTTCCCACTTTGTTCGTTCTTTTATCCCTAGAGTTTCTAGAATGTGGAACCTGCTGCCCGCAGAGGTCTTTCCTTCCCCCCAAATCTTCAAGTATTTAAGTCCCGTGTCAACAAACTCCCTCTTACCTCGCATTTACCAGTACGTTAGTATTTAGGCTTTTAGTCTTCGTGGTTTGTACAAAGATAAAAAAAAAAAAAAAAAAACCTCATTACCTCTGGATAGCAACCTAACTTCGGACAAACCGTCATACAACATGTTTAAACACATTGCTTTATCTTTGGGCAATATAAAAAAAAGTTCCTCCGTTGTTTAGTTGTCTAAAAATGGCAGAAATATTTTTGGTATAAAACGTGGCTTTAACAGTACTGTAGTGGCATAAGGGTGACGTTTAAAATGGACGGTTAAGTTTGTTTTATTCTCTGGAAACTTTGATGGTGAGTTATTTAAAGCTCATTAGTTTTTGCTTAAAATACATAATAATTTGACAGAAAAATATGCTTTGTAGTGAAACTACAATTGTCTTTGGTTAGTAAAATTAATTCTCTTAACATTAGGTGTGCTTCATAGATTAGGAATTTTTACGAAAAAATGCGGAATTTTGTGCCTAAACTCGGGCAAGTTAAAAAGGGATGGATGCTATTCGTGAGTAAGAAAAAGAAACATATTAAACATGGTTTAAGTTCATATGGTATATTCCTTAGATATCAGACCGCAGAAAATTCTATTGAATGGTGTGAAACCTTTACTAAACATCTAAAAAATGTGGCAATGTGGTTCAGTCCAAACTACAAATAAGTTGTCTGCGACGAAAGGATTCTTTGAATACCTTCTTGGGCCACCGATAAAACGATTTTTGTTTTTTAAATATTCCGAAGATCTGTCAGTTGTATTTTAGAGATTTTATAATGTTTTTAATGTTGTGGTTTTCTATAACAATTTCTACCTATTTGCCTATTTAGTGTGTGGCAAATTTCTTAAAATAAACACCTATATCAGATATATTATATGGATTTTTTCTAAGTGTACGAAAAAATAAAAATTTTAATGAATTTAGAGAACATATAGTCCAACTTCGGACAACGGTTTTTATTTTATTTTTTCTTTAATTTATACCTCACTGACATTTTTATTGGTAAGTTATATACTTTGATAAATTCGATAGCACTGGCACTATTTTTATACCCAGAATAGAAGTAGTCACGTTAGTACATTAAATATTGAGAAAAATGTGAAATTTTTTCCGAAGTTATGAGCTTTTACGGTAATAAGTTGTAAGTATTATAAGCGTTAATTTTTACAAATTTATTTATTTATGTAATTCAATTTAATTTTAAATACCATTTTAGGCTATTTTATAGAGTGCATGTCCATATTATTTCTGCAATAATTTATGTTGTCTGTTTATATCTTAATTAGTCTTATAATAAAATATAGTTGACCAACGGTTTTAAAAGCTTCATTAGCAGCTTAATTTTACTAATCTTATGTGTTTAGTAGTTCTAGCTGTACGTAGTTAGGTGAATTAGATAAAATCATAGATTTTACCTTTCTAGGGTTTATTCTAAAACTCCCAAAAACTCTAGCAAAAGTTAAAACCGATGACGTTATTGGGATACACCTTGACATATTCATTATAAATTTATTACAATATAACTATGTATGTTATCGATTACCGGAAACGCTTTTACAGGACATTTGTATTCGATGCTACCTTAGTTTTAATAATAAAATTCAGACATAAAGAATTATATACACAATCGTGCCAAGTCGATGGGTTCCATTGAATGTCAGTGTGCTGAACACTCGGGTAAGGATTTGACAAAGAACGTCTGCGTATAAAAATTCCGGATAGTACGACGCATTGGTCTTGCTTTAGACAGTCTTCATTTTACTCATCGTCGAAAAAATTATATATTAGGTATCGAAATTGGTTAAAAATTAAATAAAATAGTGAAATATTTTATGACAATAAAAATTATTTTTCCACGACCGTTAAAAAATGCTGTTTTTTAATCGTTACCATGAAGATAAGGTACTCCATTCTAGTACACTAAATAAAGTGTTAAAAAATGTAACTTTTTTAACACTTCAAAGCTTTTTTCACACTTTTAACTTGTGTTTTGTTCCAACGCCTACTATAATAAACCTAAATATCAATTTATGCAATGTAAAAGTAAACGCGACATCAACTAAACCAAACGGTCAAGTTACCTTTGATATCGTCATTATTTCTTTTAGTTTATGTGTCACTAGTTTTAAAATTTGACAGTTTGCAAATAAATTTAATAAAAATTATTGAAAATTAATAATAATAATGAATTTGGATGACTAAGAAATTGAAAAGAAATTTATACTGTTTTAGTATTATTTCTACAAAAGTAAGTACACACAATTTTTTAAAATTAAATAATAAATGCATAGTAATGAAGAGGAAAATTGTCTTAATCTTAAAAAATAAGGAGGCTATGAGTTTTTGTTGCAATATAATGACTGTGCTGCAAAAATTAAAGTTAATCCGTTTAGATGTGTTAAATGGTATTTTGGGAAAAATCTTATACAGTGGTGGAAAAATATAGTATGTAACACATGCATAGTGTCTTTTTTACTCATGGGATTGCCGCACTCGCCTAACGGCTAGTGCTGTCAAACTTCCCATTCGTAAAAAAATATCACTTGTTACATAAATTACTATTTTTCTCCTTTCGGGTGAAAATCTACATATTTCCAATTCGTTTTCTTACCTCCAAAATATATATTATTCTGATAAGTAGGACCTTCGAGCATTTCATGCTCATTGGGTAGCACGCGTTGCTAGGCGATGTACCTTTACGGCCATGGCTGGGAATATTTTTCCGGACGCTCACCTTTCCTATGTTTTTTAATATTCGTTGATGACTTTTGTTGAAGTCAATAAACAATACATGACAATGTGATACCATAGTAACGTATGATACCGAGATCAAATAATTATAATGTTTATTTTTATTTATTACACTAAATTATTATTTTATGCTACCTAAAACAAAAATTAAAGAAATATTTTAATTGGTGAATCAAAAGTGCATAGAGTATAAATCAGCTATGAAAAAGCCAGAGGCGTCATACAAGTAAGAACGGCAAACGACTGTTCCTTTCGCAATAAAAAGAGGAATAATTTGAAAGTGAGACAGAATACGACGAAGTGGTGACCGCGTGGCTTTTTCTTAGTTAAATCGTACTCTACAACTGGTAGAAAGAGCATATTTCAGCAAACTCCACCATCGTCTGAAAATATATTTTCCTACGTGTTAAAAAATATACTATTTATTAAATTTTCTGGGAAAAAGGTAAAGCAAACGTGGAAATATTAAACATCGATTTATTGAACACCAGTAAAATAATTGATTTTATCATTTCATACATTATTAAATAGCCATAGGACTTAGTGATAGTAATCATTTTAAACCCTTATCCTTTGTCTTACTTAGGGTGATATTATGCAGTAATTTTTTTCAATACACAATTGTTATTTTCTTAAATAAAATCACATTTTTTACCATAATTCTAATTTCCCTTAAAAAATAAAAATCTGCTAGTCAAACTCGACTTTATGAATTAGCTTTTAAAAATAAAGATAAATTTAATCAGCCTAACTTTAAAATTAAAAACTAATAAGGACAAAATTGCATTTATACATGTAATATTTTTTGTACTTATACTTCAAATTTTTCAAAGAAAAAAACCTTGTTTACATTTTTTTTAAATTAAAAACCTTTGTCTGAATGTGGTAGACAATGATTCAGTACTGCCGTCCAACAAACACCGAAAAACACCGTATGTGAATAGGCTTATAATATACACTCACGGTGTTTTTCCGTTGGACGACAGAGTAGTGGTACCTATGAATTTCGGACTTCCCTTCTCTTTATTTTTCATTATTTACACAATGTTTGGGCAGTCCTATCTCTGTCCGTTTTCAAGTTTTACTTGAATACGGAGAGAGATAGGACTGCCCGAAACGTTGTGTGAATAATTAAACATAAAGACACTGAAAGTCCGAAATTTTTTATGTCTTGAAAAACATTGTTTTTAAAACAAATTGAGCAAATACATTTTAAATACTAATAATTATTAATTAAAAATTGAATTGGTACAAGAAAAATACTTTGATATTTTTATTTTGATATAATTATTAAATTATATTTGGTATGACGCGTAAAAGTAATTATTGTGAATACAGTAATTATGATTTAATTAATTTAAACACATTTACTATCGATTTTAAGCTTTTAAAATGGGTTACTAGTTTAGGGTCGAGTTAAGGTAAAAGATACCTTGAAAAATTTATTGGAATATCAACTGCCTCTAAAAAAATCATAAAGATAAAAATCTTAAAATGACCTTTAATTAAAAACTGACAATATTGTTTTTTTTATCTAGGTTCGTTTGGCCCTAAATACTAATTATTTTGGCCATATACCGGGTGATGCATCGCGGGGCGGGACATAGGAAATCCCATGTAATTTTTAATGGGGTCAATTATTGGCTCCCCTAATTATTTTAGAGAAAAATTCTATTAAAGTTTATTGAATAGCATGCAAATCTACGTCCATGGTAAAAACTTTAGATTTTTCGGTTGACCCATTTGCTAGTTATGCTAGTTAGATGCTAATATATTTTTTAAAATTGTTACATTATTATCGCCTCATATTTATGAACAACAATACCAGTTAGCGTGACATAACGTGGTCATTTTGAAATTTAGTGCTTTATTATTATCAAAAAATCGTAGAGCAAAAAGATTAACCATGAGTTATACTACTGAAGAAAAAGTATTGATGATTAAATGGTACTATCAAGGAAATAGTTACCAAAAGGTTATTGTCTAGCAGTCAATTATATATTAAAATATATTATTATATATATATATATATATATATATATATATATATATATATATATATATATATATATATGTATATAATAATATATATATATATATATATATATGTATATATATATATATATATATATATATATATATATATATATATATATTTATATATTTATTTAAGCTGTAAATTAATTCTTGGCTTTTTAATTCTGTAAAAACATTTCTACCGGCCTTATATAAATAGTGCTTGTACCCATAATTTGGAGTTATTGCAAATCATGTTGACAGTACCATTAACCTAAAAAAGGGGAAAAAATAGATTTTTTAATTGTTTTGTGTTGTAGGGTTTTGTTTAAAACAATTACAAAAATACATTTGAGAAAGCAAGGTTTTAAGTATTTTTACTTCTAAAAACTTTACGATTTTGTGTTCGGCAGCCGTTCGGTTAACGAACACTTCCGAAGTTAAAATAAGACCAAAATAGGGCATGACTTTAAACCGACATAAATAAAGCCAGGCACTATACTTATTAAGGGAGTCCTTATCCTACCATGAATCTGCGAATGCTCAAATGTCAAAGTAAGGCCGGTATTATTAGTGCCGGGCCCTATTTCACTGTGCAATAATTCCCTATTATAAATAAAAATGGCTCGTTGCAATATTTATTAAGTATACCTTGTATGTGAGAAAATTAAAACACCTAAAAATCCATACTAAAGTTATATTGAACCGAGACAAAAAACGTTATGACACTTTGAACCTAAGCAAAGCAGGTGGCTCCCTCTACATTTTACGACAAAAACATTAACATATTTCGATTCCCCACTCTGAAAAACCTTTTAAAACTGAATTTTGTGAAAAAAAGTCTTATAATAAATAAAATATTTAAAGATAACTAAAACAAAATTAAAATTTTGACACCCTGTATCTTGTAAACGACCAAATTCTCGACTAAGGTAAATTGCGTTAGATTGTTATATTTTGCTCCAAGGAACTTGTAGTAGCATTTTGCAGACCTTTTAGAGACACCCTGAATGTATTAATAATAGTTTTTTGTTTAAAAAAATATATGAAAAATTAAATAGAAATGTTTTGTTAGAATTATTATATCTCCCTGGTAGAAGGGTGACGGAGGGGGGTTTGACCGCTTCCTTTGCTCCCCTGTGGCTACGCCACTGATATTAAAAACTAAATGTTTGACCATCTTCTAATTTTTTTCCAACAGATTTAAAAAACATTTATTATTATAAAAACATTTATTGTGAAAATTATATTATTATAAAATTTATCTAGTTGTTGCTTTATTAAAGAAAATAAAGTATTTTTATATTGAAATGTTAGCATAGAAGTTTTCCTCAAAATTTCATAATTATAAGGTAACATAAAAAGCCAGGCGGTCTATTTCAGATTGCGACGAAATTCTTTTGGAAGAGAGTTCATCGAAAATTTATGAGATATTTTAAATAGACTCCCTCGTATTAGAAACAGAATTAAGAGAAACATATAAAATTAAGTAATCGATTTGTTTTCTTTGTTTTCGGTTTACTCTCACACTGTTAGTGATTAATCAAATTTAAGATTATGTATTTTCTGCTATAGTGTTTATTGAACTCTTGCTATTTTTGTGAATTGGGATTCTTGAATTTAATAATGCGGCGATTTTGTTATTTACACCTGAATATTTTTATTGGCTGGTTGGCCGCCTTTTTAAAAATAAACTTCTGACTGCCTAGCATTTATATAGGTACTATATTTTTATACACTATAATTATAACATTTTTTATTAGGTTGATAGAATATACAGGATGTTAAAACACTACGCTGACTAACTTTAAGGGACGATTAATTGCATGAATGTAGGAAAAAGGTCTACATAAATATTCGCCCGCATCATCAAGATACAGGGTGTAAAACTTTTTAAAATTAATTGGCTTTTAATAAAAAAATCCTAAATTCTTTAAGTAATGTTTGGAACTGTAATTTAAGCCTTTTAGCAGGAAGCTTGCATTTTTTTTTGCATGGTCAACTTTTTTACGTGCAAAAGTAAAAATAATTGCTGTTTGTTACATTATACAGGGTGGCCCACCATATTCGACACGGTCTGTAGCTGGATAACCATGAGGTTTTTAAAAAAGTAAATACTGAAACATATACAGGTCGGATAAGGCCACAATATAAAATTATTTTACTCTATACAGGATGTCTCAAAAAAGTGTGACGTATCAAAGTTATATTTTTTAAATGGAACACCCTATATTTTATGATGGTTTTAGATTCTACATAAAAAAATAATTTAAGTTTGTTAATAGTAATAAGTGTCTAATTTTATTCGTTTTTGTGATATTTGATTTTTTTTCAAAATGCAGGGGTGCACTTTAAATTAATTTTATTTTAACAATATAAACTCCTTAAACTTTAAAATTTGTAACAAGATTAGGAAAAGTCTGCCTTATCATGCAAAGGTCATATCAAGATCATAGATTATACAGGGTGATCAAAAAATAATTTAAATTTTTAGAAAATCAAATTGCAATATCACTCTTATTTTAAATGGAACACCCTGTATTTTTTTACACCACATGATGACAAACCAAATGCTCTTTTCAAATGGTGTATAGGTTGCCTATACCTATCTTATATACTTTTTAAGTAAATTCCGTTTTAACATATTTTTATTCCAAATGTCTATTTAAATGTAAGTAGGCTGTGATATAGCTATGCCTATTTACTAAGCCGTTATTGCAAAATGTAAATTTGTTGGAAAAAAGCACAAAATTAAAAGATTTTGTATTATCTGCCACTATTTTTAAAATTCACAGAAAAAAATTCATTAGTTGCTTATAATGCTACTTCCAATAACACTTATTTCAGCTGAATGCGGTAATGATAAAACTTGTGTTTTTAAACAATCCTAATAACGCTTCTGGTCAGTTATGACGACATTCTGTGACCTATAACTCATTTCTTCCATTATCCATAATCACTGTGTCAAATTTTTTAAAGCAACTATTAAGGTTATGCCGTTATTGTAACCATAGTTACGTATCATTGTTAATAAAGGTATAAAAACGAAGGCACGTGTTTTTATACGAGGTGTTTTGGAACAAATTATTTATATAAATGTTTCCCGCCATTGCAGTCAATGAATTAAAGTAAAACATGATAACTTTTTCATGACCTACTCTCTAGCCATTTTCAGTATTAAATAAAAAATATGCTATATCTCAGAAACAACTTGAAGGAAATAAAACGTGTTTTGGGGGTATTCAATTTATTCCAAAAATGTATTTTTTTAAACGGAATACCCTGTATATTATATTACCATTTGAAAAAATTACTAACGAGCTTTAAAAAAATCAACATCTGATTTATCCAATTTTTACTAGTTTCGGAAATATGGCCATCCTCATCAATTTGATAGTAAACTTGCACTTTTTAAATAAAACACCCTGTATATTGCATTACTATTAAATTGATAGTTTAAAGAGCTTTAGGAAAATGCCACATTTGATTGTCTACCTCTTATAGTAGTCAACGGTGCCAGTTCTTCAAAAAATCAAAAGCATATCTGCAATCTACATAAAAAGTTTTTGTAGAAATGTGTTAACAGAATTAAAAAGTCTCTAAAATTAAAAAAGGAATTAGGAAATAAAGAAACATGCTTTAGCGAATGAACGACGTAGAATAGCAAATTGCCGTTCTTTGCCAATAAGTTTGGCTTGGCTTAATTTGAGCCCCGCAAATAAAGGTCAATTTTTCTGTAAAACATACAAAAACATCGGTTTTCTATAAAAAATGTTGAATTTGGCCCACTCTGTACACTAATTGCATTTTATGTTTATTATATAACAATTGTTTTCTAGTGCAAAAAAATCTATTTAATTTTGATATAAATCTCAGTTTACTGAACCTTAGCAACATCCGCTTTTTTAGTTGACAATCATCATAATGTTGTTAGTGAAATGGTTTTTGGTTTACCATATAAAAAAATAGAACAGTGCACCCACAGTTTTTACAATTTATTTCCTTAAATACAGTCAAACTCGTTATTATGAAACAATTATTATTAGTTCTCAGTCCCGAGTTATGAGGTACTCCCAAGTCTTTGGGAAAACTGGGTTATTGTAGTCTTGTTGGAATTACTTTAAAGAATAATTGAGGCGTTGAGAACCATAGGGAACCATCCCATAAATCAAAAAGCACTTTAACACTTATTTTCAATTTTCAAGTTCCATATTCTCGGAAGAATCCCGAAATAAAAAAAAGTATTATCCTAAAAATCTTGAAGTGCAAAAAAAGGTCTTCGAGTCTTACAACCGAACCAGCCCCTTACAATTATTTATAATGTATAATTGTATGATGTAAAAAATGTATACTTTCAGATTATATTCATGGTTATTAGTTGAGGCACCAAATTTTTCCGGGGGGTGTGGCACCTCTGAATGTAACGCTGAGAGCAAGTGTGGATTAATTATTAGTTTTAAATTTAAGGCTTCCTTTATCCACTTTGGCCCTGGTAAATAGGTTTTATGCTATTGAAAATATGTGTTAAATATTTTTTTCCGATTGTAGGATGGTCCGTTCTGGTTTTCACCGTCTCAATTGTAAATGACAAAGACTTTTATTTAAGCACATATATTTTGTACCATACCTACAGGTATCGGAGCCTGGGCGGAAAGTGTAAATGGGGCCCCTTAGTTCAGAAAATTTACTTTTCTTGCATACAAATTTTTGACGACAAAAAAAGATGGTCTTAACGTAAAACAAAGATGGCCAGATTGTCAGTGAGGCCCCTTATATACAGAGTTTTCTTACATAAAAACAAAACGGACAACCAAAAAAAAGGCCACGTTAAAAACCCATAATAAAGACAGGATACCAGGTTTTTTCCCACAGTTTTTTATTTTTTAGGTTTTTGGGGGCCCTTCCAACCGAGGGCCCGGGGTGGTCCGCACCCCGGCTCTACACTAGTGCATGCATTGTTTTGCAAATGTTGACTTTTTAAAAGCTATTTTTACATATCGTCGGTTTAAAGGTAAAAGTCACTAAGTACATTGAAAAAAATTCTAACATTTTTAAGTGATTTATACTCGTAGTAAAATTTTTTGTAGAAATAATTTTATGGTACATTTATGACATCCATCATAAATTTTCTTTAAAATATTTTACATATATTTTTTCATCACAAATTTTGTATAAAATCGTTTATATTCCCTGAACCATAAAAATGTCACTAAGTGAGTTTTACCTTTAAACCGACGATATGGAGAATAGTGCAATACGTTATTTGCAAATTAACTACCTATTTTTGAACTGTTGAACAGGGTGTTAAAAAAAGTAGAGGTGTGACTGCGATCGCAGTCGCTGCTACCAATCACCGGTTATTAACAAATCATTTTGGTAGCTGCTACTTACGCCTGGCGATCGCAGTGAAAAATCACTCTTTAATATTCGCAGTTCGCAGAGGTGGCGCTGCCCGTAACCACAACATTAAGCTTATTTCATAAGCTTGCGAAATGAGATTTGCGTATCGCGAAACGTGTTCTGATTGGTCAATTTCTAACGATTTTCAAATGTTTTGTCACAAATGGACCAATAAGAACACAATTCGCAAATCGCATTTCGCAAGCATATGAACTAGGCTTTAAACGGCGACTGCGATCGCTGAACGGTGATTGGGATTGCGATTCAGTAATTCTAACCTCTTTCATTTAAGTTTATGGTGATTATGCATGTTTACGTTAGTGAAACGGGATGCGAATTGGCATGCTTACCGGATAAAAACTATTTTTTTATCAATTTGATTTGTTAATAATTCTATCGCGAATGGGTTGCCCAAATAATATAATCAAAGCTATAAATGTTTATAAAAAAATTAAGATATTTGATATACTTCGTGTAATTTAGTATGTTTCCGTAAAGAGTGATAATATCACAGTTTTCAGTAGCAGCTACTTCTAGATAACAGTAGCAGCGATCACCGATATCAAAAAATCACTGTTAAGACCACCTCTAAAAAAAGTACGCTGCCAAATTTAAAGTGAAAAAAGTGTTTATAAACATAAAAACAGCCAATTCTTTGTTCTTAAGATACCGGATAAAAAACTTAAAAATTGGTTTTTGGGAAATATTTAAAATGCCATTTATTTAATTTTGGTGTAATGTGGCGGTGTTATTTATGGCATTAATTGTCTAATTAAGCACTCGCTTAATGAAATTTATTAAGCCCAGTGGCATCTCGAGCTGCACTTGAACGAATAACTAACAAAAACGCACTTGTTTTTTTGGACCTTTTATATTTTTTAGTTTTAACAAAAATAAAAATACGGCTATGTATTTATTTTTTGCTTGGTTTTTTAGAAACAAAAATCCACTTACTTGCATATACACCTAGTTCATATTAAAAGCGTGGACGCAATTTTTTATTGAACAATTAGGATTTTTAACTTTTATTAGTCATTATATAACAACAAATACTAAATTAAATAGGTGTATCTAGATTAAATAATCTACTCTTATTGCTACTAGACTAAGATCCAGGTATATAAATGGACCCCTAATTCTTTTTTTGATGAAATATATTTTTTTAACAATAAAAGTTATTAATAAATAAATTCCGGGAGTTGGCAAACCATATCCTGGGCTGATATGGTGTAATTGAAAATAAAAAAATAAATGCATGTATACCGACACATTTTTTTAATTTACAGGTGTTACCAAAAAAATAAGAGTGCATATAAAATTTTAAATCAAATTAAATTAGCCTACAGTAGTTTGTAATTTACAAATAAAAATACTTTGAATGTTTTTCGCCCATTTAATATGTACCTGATAAAGTGTATAAATAAATCATGTATGACTTATCTTTGAAAAAGGTCTTTTCATTATTGCGTAAAAAATCTCTTTGTGAGAAGAAAGAGGAATTAAGAATATAAACCCAGGAACATAATAGGCACGGTCAAACGGGGAGGTGGGAATATCAAACCATCAACCTGTTTTTCCTATAATGGTGTAGGTACTATATCTTGACTAAAGAGACCATGAAAAAATCTAGCACAGATTGTTAAACAATCTCTGGTTAAGGTTATAACTTTGTTCTTGGTATTAAATGACTTAGTTTCCACTGTTTCCTTTGTTTGCAAAATATATTGCCCAAATAATTCAACATTAATTTTTAAAAGTTTATGTTTAATTAGAAGTTCTGAAATCAACTCTAAAAACTTTTCTTTAATATCACTAAAAAGTCATTTATGTCAACATAATTTTGAGATGGAAGTAACCTAAGAGTAACAATCCTATTTTTAAATGCTGATGATACTATTTTAACATTGTCACCATAGTTTTTAATTACCTCATTTTTATGATGGTTTGAGCGTAAATGCGAACTTAGGTTATTTTTTTTAACCACGTATTACACTCTTTGCACCTTGATAGAATAAGTCTTGGAATTCTTTCTTCACTAACTTCTCGGATTTGGAATGGCCATGAGAATGGCCTTACCTTTATTAAAAACCTTTGGAAGGAACTTAAATACGATTAACCCGTAAACAAACAACAAATAAGCAACATTTATGGAAGGAAGTTCAAGAATTTTAATAACAATTCATTCAATGCCAAAAGTGCTAAAATTGATTCGATGCCTCAAAAATGCACAGCCGCCCTCAAAAATAAAGGTTATTCTGCAAAAAACTGTCTTGCTTATATAATGCTGTAGTTTATTTTGCATTACATTGTACATATTATTTTTTAGGGCCATGCACGTAAAATGCTCTTATTTTTTTTTGACCACCAAAAAGCCTATGAGAATATAATAATTTTTTGTTTATATCTACATCAAAATTGTCAAGAAATATTAAATATAATATGTATATATTTTTTATTACTGATAGCCTATGTTGCACATGTATAAAATTATTACTGATTTTCCTCTATTTAAGTAGTATAAAATATTAAAAATATATTTTTATAAATCCAGGCACTCTTATTTTTTGGCCACCACTGTATACAAATGAAAAGTTTATAGTATGTAGATACTGCCACAACAGGGTTGGCTACCTTTTCTTGGGCCTAGTACCTCCCAACCAGGTATTTAAAAGTAGGGCTGGCAAAAACCGGAAAAAAAACAAAACCGGTTAACCGAATATTTAAAAAACCGGTTTTTAAAACGGAAAAACCGAAACCGGTTTTTAAAACCGAAAATCCGAAAACGGTTTTCAAAACCGATACACCGAAATCGGTTTTTAAAACCGAAAACCGAAAACGGTCTTTAAAACTGAAAACCGAAAACGGTTCTCAAAACCGAAAAAGGCTTTTCTAAACCACAGTTAACAGAAAATCGGAAAGTAATTATTCTCTATTAATCGTTTTTGCGTTGATTACGGATTTGCCCATGAGCTGTGGTGTTAAGTGATAATCATTATTCATCCTAGAATATTCTTCAAAAGAAATTGGTTAAATATAAATAAGAATAAAAATATAACATCCCTGTTAATAAAATGCAAGATTCTAAAAGGTGATGTAAAAATTCCATACATACATACATAATTTATTTTTTCCTCTTTATTTAAAATTGGTATTCTATTTTCGGTGTTTTTTCTTGGTTTATTGGTTAATAAAAAAACAGAAAAGGAAAAGTGGTGATTTTTAAATTTTAATTTAGTGTATTATTATAGTAAGTTGTAGTTTTTAGTACATATTTGTTATATACGTCGTGCCACTAAGCAAGCTCGATTAGTCATCCTATCCGGAATGTTTTTTTGTCTAATTTTGACCTGCTAGTGTTCAACACACTGCAAGTAGCGAGCTGGCACGACGTATATTATAAGAAAAATTGTATTAAATCTGTCAACATGGGATTTCTGGATGACCGCAAATATAGTGCTGCCGACATGCTATTGACATTACCGATTTTAATCGCAAGAATCCCGATATATTAAAGTTTTGAATAATAATACCATTAAATTTGCCCCTTTATTTCAAACAATTCTTACTAGAAACATTTTCTTCTAAAATGCGCCGTTTTCTGGTTATTTGCCTGTCTAAGGTTAAATTAACCACCCTGTATAATCTGTCAACCAATATCCGATTCTACAAAATGAACAGTTTTTCTTTTTTTAGATATAAACCGCAATCAACCAAAAACCTATTAATTGATATTCGAAGAATCGCTTTTCGATTTTGATCCGATTATCCAAAACACTGGTATTCGAAAACCGATTATCCAAAAACCGGTATTTAGAAACCGGTTTTTTAAAACCGGTTAACCGGTATTCGAAACCGGTTTTCGGTTTTGGCCAAAACCGCGGTTAACCGAAAAACCGGTTTCGTTTGCCAGCCCTAATAAAAAGCTAATGTTAGGGTTGGCGCAATTTAAAGTTTGAAGGCTGCATAAGGGGTATAAGGTAATTAAACTTTTTGTCCTGAATACATGCAAGCAATCGTACCTTGCAGTTTGACAGAGTACTGTTTTAAAACAGAAAAACAAAAACAGAGATATTTAAAAAGAAAACCGCACCGTGTTCCTTCTCTGGATACTTACAAAAATGCATGTATGTTTATTTTAAATATATTTACTCAGCATTTAGACCAAAAATATTTGTCAGCAAATATTTATTACATGACACACTGCACTAATTAAAAACGTTTACATACTCCCTCAATAACATAATTCATTTTGCACGCATTAAGCACTTCTCTTTATTTTAACGTGTCTGTCCGACGTTAAAATAATTAATATATTTTATAGATTACCGAGGTGTCTAAAATGGAGGGGTTTGTTGTATAAAAATAGGGTCGAAAATGAAATAAAATAGGAAAATAACAGTTTTATTTTTCATCTTAAAAACAAAAAAATATTTTATTAAAACTTGACAAAAAAATCGGTTGTCTGCAACGTCGGTTGACTGACGATAGTTGAACGTGACAACGTCATGGGAAAATACTGATGGAATGGTTGCATTTTTCAAAATAAAATTAAACAATTTACACCACATTCACTTTTCATTGCACATCCTACTTGACGAAAACATGTAAATGTATTATGGTATAGCAACTATTCACGCGGACTGCTCAAAGTAGATGAGAAACAGATGTCGAACGCTGCCGAACGCGGAGGCCGATTGTGCCTCTTCCGCGCTCTCGCTTGCACTTCAAGCTTTAAATGGAACGCCGCATGAGGCATGTTTTTTGTGCGTGCAGCCGGCTTCATCGAATTATGAGACGTTATCACGTCAAAAAATATATAAAAAGGTTTGGGCCCTTAATATTAATATTAAAGTCTATCTTCGCGACTAACTGTTCTTTTGTCACCTTGAACAATATATTCAGTGTAAGGTCGATTTTTACTACAGTCTAATACACAGAATGTATTTTCATAAAAACCAGTATTCTTTCTTTATACAGGGTGTTTCCTAATTGCGGCAAGAAAATTTAAGGGCGTATTTCTGAACCATTTTTATGAAAAAAGTTTATATTAACATGGCTCCTCATTCTCAAGATACAGAGTGTTAAACTTTTCAAAAAACTTAAAAATTTCTAAAACACTTTTTTAGTAAAATTTGTTGGACCAGATGTAAACAATATTTAATTAAGTATTTGTTGTTATTGTTACATAATTGCTAATAAAAAGTAACACTTAATTCTTAGAAGAAAAAGTGCCCTAATGTTTCTTGTATTGTCCAGGATTATGCAGTTTAGCTGATTTTTTCTGGAAAACTAAGCAAGCTAGTTAAATAATATAAAAAAGCAAAAACTTTTTAGGTGTTTCATACAAGAAAAAAAGTTGCAAAAAGTCGCGTACATTTTTTTATTAATAATATTAGCTAACATGCGTCCTACGCCTCCACTGGTCTCACTAATTTAAATTAGTTTAAGGCATATTTAAGATATTACTAAAAACCCCATTTTCTTTTTAAAAACACCGTGTATCCTTAAAACAAAGCATTTCCGGACATTGGCGCTGGCTGGTAAAGGCCGGTTGGGGCGCTTTTCCCTCTTGGATAATAAATTGTAGCATACTCACAAAAAAATAAGCAAATGGTTGCTATTTATAAACTTTTTTGAAAAAGTTAAATGAGGTTTGTAAGTGCAGACTGACCAAGTTTAAAGCCATTTTAATTCGCTGACAACTGTAAGAATTGTGTATTTTAACGTGCTTTTATTTGTTGGTCATTTTTGATTTATTCCAATTCTTTAAGCTTGAATATTGTAGTATTTTAGCTAGTACCGTATTTTCTTTAAACCGGGGTATACACGGTCATGCAAACCTGAAACGCACTTGCATGAAAGCAAATGTCAAATGAAGCTTTTGATACACACGATTCAGATGTACCTGTCAGATCAGCGTCAATTTTGGCAGCTGGTGGTGTAATCAACTTAAACATAAGCGTAATTCAGCAAATTTTTTTTATATTTTTGTCAATGAATACATTTAACTTTCTAAAATACATGGATAACCTTGGTACATATCTATAAATTCACGCAATACATCTTCCTGGCGCCAAAGAGCCATTTTGTTAACTCAAAACCAACAATATAACCCCGTAAACGATGTTCCTTAACTGAAACGTTACCTGACGTGTCCTACTGCACATGCACAAGTTTGCACGGCTCGCGCCACTAATAATCAAACTCGGACATCGAGTCGTATGCCAAGCCAGATGTGTCAGTTTATTAATACACACGGTGAAATTTGCGCACGAGCATTGGCTTTTTTGACCGATGCGACAGGTTTGCATGACCGTGTATACCCCGGTTAAGGTTTGTGATCCGAAATCAATAGTTAAGAGAGTTAAGACTTGAAAAGACTTGTTATAAAATAGACAACAAGGCACTTGGATTTTCAGTCGATCATTTAGTTTTTTACTTACTTTAATCAGGGAATAATTTATTAAAATGATAATATTTTTACTGGTAAATGTAAAGTAGTCCACTTACTATTTACAAGTTAAACCCTAAGGATTGCGAAATGATCATATTAATTACTTCAGACAATAAAATGTTTTTGTGATTATGAAATTGAAGGCTTGTTTTTAATGGGGGCAAAATTTTTGTCAAGCCTGACAAATTATTGTTTTAAATTTAGATTTAATTATTATAAACGTGACCAGTGACGTAGCTAAAGGTGTTGGGGTCCGGGGCGGAAAGTAAAGTCGGGACCCATACCATTTCACGATTTTTTGTTTTTTGTGTAAAAACTTGCAGGAGCCAAAAAAAGGTCCTCACCACCAAAATGGGGCCCTCCCAGTGTAACATAACAACATTCTTAAAGCCGGGGCCCCCTTTCTCTACTTTCTCTTTGTGACAAAAACTTGACAACCAAAAAAGAAAAAAAAAAGGACCTTACCTTCAAGCGGGGGCCTTTCTCCCTATAATATAACCTTCCTGTGGCGACACCCCACTTTTTTCTAAAATTACAGTTACTAACCATAAAACCAAAAAAAATCATTTTAACCGATAAAAAATACTTTTTTGGGGCCCCTTCTAATTGAGGGCCGGGGGCGGCCTCCCCTCGCTACGCTAGTGAACGTGACTCCCTTTTGCATTTAAAAAGAAATTCACAGAAGCCCTAGGCACTAGACCACTTAGACCACAATTATTTTTATGCCAAAAAAATTGATACACTTTTCACCTAAATTTTACTCTGAACTCGTCATCTTTCTTCCTTGAAAATCCGCAGTGTATGTATAACACTTGAATTTAATTTCATACGCTTGTAAGTCTGGGCTACACTTTTAAAAATCAAGAAACGTTTTCTAGAGAATTAAAGGGCCCTTAAAACGAGGTGCTATATGACCCCCTATCCATTAAAAATAGTTAATGCCCCATTGTACTTGGGCCAGGTTAACCAGTTAACTCAAAATTTTATATTAAGAAATATGTGATTAAGAACATAATTATTCTAACATTGTGGTATCTTTTTAGCTGGAATGTTGTGGAATGAATGGACCTGATGATTGGCGATTAGTTAACCATAACAACTCTCTACCACATACATGCTGTCCCAATGCTCAAAATGATGGAAGTTGCAAAACCACTTCTAAAAATTACTACACAGATTCTTGTATTAAAAAAATTGAAAGATTTGCTTATCAAATACGCCTCAGTTATTGGAGCTGTCGGTCTGGGAATTGCCGGTTTTCAGGTAAGAAATTTAAAAAAAATATATTTTTTCTTGTTTAAAAATTAAATTCTTGTAAGGCAAGGACAAGCAAGCATTATATTACCTTCAGGTAGACCTAAGAACTGAAAGTGTGTGTGGTAATCAGGTTTAACTGTACAGTTTTAACTAAGGTTGGCAAAAACATTAAAAAAGAAAATCGGTTAACCGGTTTTAAGTGAAAGTGAAATATTGTGACAATTTCTTCTTTTATTAACAAAATTATTTATAAAAAATAAAAAAACTAGATTATACCTTTGATACCGTGTATCTCCGAAATCATTCACTTTGGACTAAAGTAAGCTTGGGTTAGATCATCATATTTTAAATCCGGAATTTGTGGTAGCATTTTTCCTGACCTTCTGGAGACGCCCTTGCAGCAGGTCGTGACAGCTCGATTATTTCAATTCCAGGTTTTTTTGTGTATTAAACACTAACAGGTAGATATTAGACAAAGAACCTTTGAAGTTAATTTGGTCACTTGTTATTTTTTTGTACGAAGAATGGTTTCGTTAAAAAAGTCATTTTAATGCATGGCAAAATCGCTAAAATCTAATATAGTGATTTATATGTAAAATTCGTTTTTGACTTTTATTAAAAATTATAACTACTAATTATTATTTTATTGGGTTTAAATTGTATTGATGTAAGTTTTTGACCTTTTTAACTCAAATTAGACAAAAAGAATTTTAAATACAAAACACCATATCAGATTTTATCGATTTTACCGTGCATGCTAAATGGCTTTAATTTTTTAAACAAAAACCGTTCGTCGTACTAAAAATATAAAGAGACCAAATTAACTCAAAGTAAATCAATATTATAAAAATAATATTGGAATCTTGTTCGGACGCCACTGGTATTTTTTAAAACTTTTACATCAAAAATGTAATGTAATGGTTAAAGTGTACCAAATTTTGTGGACATATCTGGAGTAAAATGGAAGTTATAATAAAAAAGACCATTTTTTTCCTAAAACTTGCTTGCATTCTATACTGTGTTAAAAGAAATATAACAACTTAAAAATACCCTGTCTATAGTATTAAAATATTATTTTTAATTTTCAGGTACTTGGAATAATTTTCGCATGTGCTTTGGCCAGACATATTCGTAAGGAGTATGAAACAGTCTAAATCGGCGTTAAGATTAAATAAATTGTGTTTGCACAATGATGTAATTATTCAGAATCTCACATTATCGTTGTTACTATTTTGTTGTTATATTTGTACCTATTGTATTTGATTTTACAATTGGTATATTTTCTATAACTTAAGTTATAATATTTGAATACATAAAATCTAATATGCTTATAGGGACCGTATCATGTAATAGGCTTTAGTTATTCTTTTATGGTTTTATGTTAAAGTTTTTTTGTTATACATTTTTGGTTGTGAATTTTTTCGGTTCTAATCTGGTTAATTTTAGATCTGCATACAATTATTACTTAGTATCTATTAGCACTATATATTGTACTTTAAAATTTTTGATAAATGTTTACTAGTGTTTCTTTTTAATCTTTTTACAGAAATTAATAACCTAAATATAGTGTGTCTTTGTAAGTTGGCGTCATAAGGAAAAAAAAGTTATTCTTTATAAAAAGTTCTGCATGGTCTAAAACCTAAAATGCAATCTTTAGATATTATTTTTGCAGTAGTATAAGAAGTACTTTCATATGTCTAAAAATATGAAGTTTGGTTAAGAGGAAACTACCCCTATTTTTCATAATATCGAAAGTTTTTATAAAGAAAAGATGTTAAGGATTAAAAATACCTTTCAAATATGCAAATTGGTTTATTTAAAAGAAAAACGAATTTAAACATTTTTTCTGCGATAACAAGTGTTTTTGTCTTTTTGCTGTTTTGACAGTGCTTGAAGCTTTCTTTACATATTACATTTTGAAATAAGTATGCACTAATGTACAAACTAAAATTTTCACCCTTAATGCATAAAACATTGCTTAAAACAGTTTTTTTTTTGAAAATGAACAAGTTTGATGTTATTTTTAATCCTTAACATATATTATTTTCTTTATAAAATTTTTAATTTTTTGAAATACCTCGTATACCACTGCAAAAAGCATTTTAGGTTTTAGGCCATGCAGAACTTTTTATAAAAAATAACTTTCTTTTGTTAAATTATTATTAAAAAAGCTTTCCATATGGTGCGAACTTACGTAGACACGCTGTATTAGGGAGTTGTTGGATATTCACAAAAAGCTTTAAAACTATAAACTAATTTAAATATAAGGTTTACTAGGTGGTATGTATGGTAGGTATACTCGGTGACTTCTTTTCAAATGGAAGGGACCTTCTCAATCTGGATTTACCTTTATTAAACTTCTTGTTAAATAAGTTTGATTAAATATTTGATACAATTTGTTTGAAGTGTAAATTAAAGGAAATTATTTGACAAACTTCTTTGAAGCAAGGTTGCCAACTGAGGAGATTTTGGCAAAACAAAATTTGTAGTAAAAAGCAAATATTTTATTTATATAAACATATTTCAATGTTGTCTTTAAAATCTTTAAATAAACACTTAATGAAAACCACATCAAAAACCAAACACCAAACCAACCACGATAAAATTAAGGTAAAGCAGCCCAACTTTTACTCCATTAGGTTGGTAGTTTCGCATCACATATTTGAAGAAAAATAGGACGTGTTTTAATCTTTTAAACAAATTTCACATAACGACTTTAAATTTTTTAATATTCAATTTTCTGTTTTACACTGTTAAATTTCTTTAAGGCAAACTTGGTCCAACTTATTTTACAAAAGATTGATAACTGTAAAACCAGCTTAAGTACAGGAGCTTACTTTAGATATAAACTGACGATCAAGAAAAAAGCTTTTCAGATGGTGGAACACTCTGAAGTCGTATTTAAATTTTTATATTATTGTTATATTTGCGCATTTTACGCGGAACATAATATTTTTGTGCATATCCAATATCTTCTTTTTGACCCACCATAATTATATTTTTATATAAAATGTTAACTTTAAGTGAATTTATAAACATATTTTTCTCAAACTTTTGCATGTGTTCACTTTCACAGACTGATTTGTTACACTTTTTCACTTTTGTAGTTTATTAAAGATAGTTTAAAAATATACTTTACAAACCAAAGAAAGAGTACTGGCAATTTAAGTATAAAGTGATTACTTGAGCATTTTTAAACAATTTTAACATACTTGATTTTTTACTTTGTGTATTCTACATTATTTGTATTTCTTAAAACAGTTGTCAAACCCATACTATGCAACATAAGTGGGTAAGCTGTCAAAATTTGGTGTTAAAGTGCGAAAATAATAACAAAATACGTTGTTACTACACTTGTAGCCACGAACAGAGTAAAAAATAATATATTTAGAAAGGACTTTGACAACAAAGATACAGGGTATCCAACGACGAACTGCGGCGATCGATTTCCCGTAAAGTAGGCTTGGGAAAATCTTGCAACATTATAAGCTTAGTAGGTGGCATTTGACTAAAATATTTTTACAGTTCTAGCACTTTCAGTTATACCAGAAGTTAATATTAATATCCTGATTTAAATGTCACACCCTGTATATTATATATACCTAACTCTAGTCGTTTTTGACATTTTTAAGTTTAAAATACAAATATAAAAGTTATTAAAAATGCTCTAGATATTCGCAACTTCATAAGAATTAGTATTTTCTTTTTGTTTTACTTTAAAGTATTATAAAGTATTTGTTTTTAAATATTATTTATTTAAAAATGTCTTTGTAGATGTTTACAAGGTAGATAGTGTTAAACGTTATAGATTTAAAGGGTTTTGCCAAATTTTTTAATCAAAATCTTAGGTATGGCTAAAAATACCTTTATTTTTTATGTATAGTTTTTAAATCAATAAACTGAGTTTAGGAAAATTACAATTAGGTGAAGTTTAAAGTAAATATATTCTCATATTTATTGATAATTGTACACATTTTAAACAAATAAGTATGTATATCTTATTTATCAGTGTCGCTCCGTCAGAAAGTAACAGAAGGTGAACGGCAGCTACTATAATGGTGGATAATTATTTAAAAAAACTCACTTTTCTGTTACAAAGGACAACGGCTCGGCTCTGCAATTTACACTTTAAATACCTCTATTATAGATAGATTTATTATATAACAATCCATCAATAAACAATGTGTGTAAAATTTTCTAGTTTTATTTTCCATATCAAGTTATCCAAATAATCAGTCTAGGATGTTTGCAGCACTGGTCTTATTAATTAGAGTTAGTTTAAGGCTAAATAAACTCCCCATTTCAACAAATACCACAGCCAAATTTTATTAAAATCGGATAAGGCATATTTAAAATATTTTAAACCCGATTTTCTTTCTAAAGTTTACCAGCTTGTATCTTTGAAACAAAGTATTTCCGAACCTATGTATATTTGACCTTTTTTCCATAAAATCGTCACAATTAACACAAAAACTTACTTTAAAAATCTAGTAAAAAAATGCTACATAAAACGTTTTTATAAGCTATAGAAGTGACATAAGTTTTTATTTTTATCTCGCTCCGTTTTTAGGCTTGTAATTAAAAAAGTATTGGAAGACAAAGATGGATTGTTACATCTATCTCAAGAATCAGTAATACCTACTGACGGCAAAACTAAAAAAACATATTGTATTATTTAAAATATATTGTGGTGGTACTACACCAAAATTTTTTAGAAAAATGTCGCCACTAGCATCTATGTAAATAAAACCACAAAAATCGTTTACGTACTAAAATTTATTGTTACATAATTATTATAAACTAAACAGTACCTAGAAGAATAGTCCATATTCTCTTATAATTAATAAAAAAAGTTCTTTACACAAAGCTGATTGAAAAATTTATTTTAATGCAATATACCTTTTGTTCGGTCCAAATATCTGCAAGTAGATCGCAATAAAAGAGATTAAGTAGTTCTGCACAAGCAACCTACAAGGATTAAATTGCACAAATTGCAGGACTATCTGCGACAAAGGTTACATTTATTAGTAGATGAATTTCGAACAATATTTTACCGGATAGAAAAAGAAAAATGTATTATTCTGTCTCTTATCACAAATTAACCTTAACTAAAATTTATCATATCTAATACCTTCATAGGTATGACACCACCGCCTAACACATTCAGCAAACTTTTATACATCCTATAACCTTCACAAATCTCAGAAACAACTTCCTATTTATTTTTCAAAAATATAGTTTGCACATATACCAAAAAATAAAAAACAATATTTTTAACTAAAAACCATGATTTTTATCTAAAATTGTAGGAACGTTCTTCTTATCAATAATTTATAAAATTGACAAATAATATTTAAAATAGAATAAAAATAATTTTCGTTTCATACTTCGTTTAAAAGAGATTAGAGCCGTATTTTTTATTGTCAACGATTGAAAAGACGTTTTAAACCGTATTTAAAAATGACATCATTAAATATATGGTCAAAAAATTCGATGTTTTTAAATATATGTATCGGCTGATGTTTTTTAACCTCACTTTTTCTGTTGCTTGACGCAGCTCGCGAACTGCTTCACTTTTCAGTTATTTAATTATTTTTCCTTTCTTCATTTATTCCATGAATAACCTGTTTTCAATTACGGTTGAACACGCGACGTTGATGGCGTCAACATTTACCGAAAAAATGTAATGATTTTGAATCGTTGACAATAAAAAATACGGCATTGATGTCTAAAGAGTTTTCAAATATAGTATGTTTTATACGTTTTTATTCACATGTTCCACTTTACACAGCTTATGGAAACATTTTACCCAACATACTTTTAAAAAATAACACATCCTTCTTATACTATCTTTACGTAAACCCAATGTAAAAAATATTGGTAACACATAAAGGAAATCAAACCGGCTTGATATGAAAGACGAGACTCGACCGTCTTAAAGTACACGCTACAGCTAAATACAAAAATCGACAATCACAAGGAACGTAAAGCCTCTTGGTACTCAAATATTGGAAATAAAAAATTGTTTGGCAACTGTTAGAACGTTTTAAAACAACTTTAAACTTCAGTGATGATAGCTCGTAACTGAAGGACAATACCAACCTTTCGAGTTTAAGTTAACAATAAGTAAGTATTCACCATATTGATACCAACATCGAATTTAGGCATTGAACCAATTATAACCAAAATAAATCAATATTTACCACTACTTAAAAATATGAGAGTATGGTTTGCTTTAATTAAGACAGTTCATTAACAACAAAGTCCTCTTACTTAAAAGCAATTAATACTGCGTATTAACATACCATAGAATTTTAGGTAGTTTGCCTATGTTCGATGAGTTATTAGAACAAAAGGATTATTTAGCTATTAATAATAGTACTGTTGTTCGATTGTTTATATTTCTATGGTTTTGCACTTTTTAGATGTGATTTGCCAGGTCATATTCCATATCTAAACATTTTAATATCACTTTTAATAGGATTTAATACCTTGTTACAGATTTTCAGGTCAATATTTCTCTTGTGGAAATTATTTTTAGGCCTCTATAATCTTTGATTTTTAATTATCTTAAATACCTAGTCATGTCAATCAAAAATTCAAAAGGTTTGTACTTACTGGAACATAAAAACAGGAAGAAAGTTTTAGTCAGAACTACACAAAGATTTGTCTTTCAGTACATAAATTACAGTACCGTAAATTTTGTAACCTAAGGACTTACGTAGTAGTGTGTTACAAACTTACAAAAAAAAAAAAACATTTAAAACAACTAATGAGTTTTAGACGAAAATATTGGTATCTGCCTGGGCTGGCAGCGCAAATCATCAATGGAAGGGCGGGAAAAGGGGCGAGCAAATCACGTGGCGTAACGTTTCGTCCATAATCGGGCGATGCGATCATGCTCTTCCCGATTTTGCAGATATTGTGTTGCTATACTGCCTACCAAAGGATCGGCTGGAATAAAAAAATAAAATGTATAATAAAATTTAATGGGACATTTAATAACTGCACAATAATACCTAAGTTATTATAACCAAAGAATTTTAAGAAACCAAATTCATATAAACATATTTCTGTAATAAATGTGTGCCTGCACACACACTGACTTATCAAGTAATAATATTTTTATTTATTAAAAAAATCTTTAATAAAAATCTAATAAAGATTTAAATATAATTAGTTAAAATATTCTTTCATTAAAAATTTTAAATGTAACATTTTAATCTTGCGGAAGCAAGTCCTACTAAACTTAAATGCCTAAGACCGATGTAATTTTAAAATAAATATTTTTATTGTTTGCATTACATTATTGTTATTCTTTTTTGTGCTCCTTAGCATAAATCAAATATTTACTTACTACACCCTCTATAGTAATAAATACCACTTTTGTTCGAGAAACAAGTATTTTTGTTTTTTGCAGCAAATAAAGCTATTTTTTATTAGTCTTTATGTTTAAATGAACAATACCAATTTTAGAGTTATTCTTTTGACCCAATTTTTTCGGTTTATTCAGTGTGGTTCAACCTTTGCAAATTGTTTTTTACTACCAACAATTGAAGCGTGGCACAGCTTAGTGATCTAATGGCCAAAATATAAATTTTAGTTTTTTGTCCATCAATATGTTCTACAGACTGTCCACGGATGGGGTTTGCAAGAGGATAAAGAAAAAAATTAATTAAAGAAAAAAAGAAATTTGTCAAAAGAATTTTTGCTTGTAAAAATAGGAGTTAGAAAGAAAGAATGTTGAGTTTGTCTACAACATGATTTTTTTCCAAGAGGGAACTACTTTTATTTTTTATTTTTAAGCATTTTTAAATCTTGATTTTTTAAAAAAATAAAGTTTGTATTAGATAAAAAAAAATGTTTCCAAAATTTGACTTAATATCATCAATGAATAACATAAATTAAGAAATTTGTTCAAGCTAGGACTTAAACCATCTGTAATTTACTGTATAGATTTTTACTGACTTTTTAAACCATTAATGCCCGGTTTTACAATTGCAAGTTTAGTTTAGGATTAGTTAAACTCAACTGGTGGTTGAACCCAAGGAGATAAACTAATTAATAAGGAGCGCTTAATCCCATTTAAGCCTATGTCCACAAATTTTGTGACATAATCTTTTTCCTTATTATCTGTGCACATTCAGAAGTACTCCACTGCTTTACCGTTGGGTTTCATAAATGTCAAAATTTTCAAATTAAACCAATAGGATGGCTCTATTTTGACAGTGTTAAAAGTATGAAACCCAGGAGTAAAGCGGCTGCAATATATTTCTGATGTTTCTCTTTAGTGTATTCTGTGGTGTGACCTTTGTTTACAATCGTAGTGGAAGCTTTTTTCGTGTTTTTGGCGTTATTTTTTTGCTTTGTAGTCATTGGAACTTTTGTATTAGTTTAATTTTTATTGTTTGTTATAGTTAATTTAAATAATAATTGTTATGGCCAAAAGGTGACGTCACAAACGTAACATATATTTTTGGAGAAATACTAAAAATTAAGCGATCCTTATTAAAAAGTTTATCTTCTTGGGTTGAACCGGCCCATTTAAAATATATTGCTGTCAAGTAAATGCCAACACTGACAGCAATATAGTTTAAATGGTTTGGTTCAACCAGCAGTCGAGTTCAGCTGAACCTAAATTGAACTCGCAATTGTAAAACTGGACATAAAATACATTCTTTATTGTGCTAACTAAGTTACTGACTTTTTAAAGAATATAATTGATTTTTTGTAGATATTTTTCTTAATTTGGATTGCCTAAAATATAAATATATAAATGTAAACATACAACCTTGCAACAAAGAAAAGCAATTTATTTAAGGACTATTTAAACTTTACCTGGATTGCAGTCAGTCAGTAAGGAGCAAATTGAGAGCAAAACTTTAGAAATGGTCAGGGCTGGAGACCAATTGTCTTTTAGGATATCAAGGCATATCACTCCTTGGCTGTTGATATTACAGTGATAGATTCTAGTGCGGAAAGTTACCTTAGGAGGCTTAAATGGATATTCAGGTGAAAAATGAATATCCAGGAAGAAAACACCACCTAAAAATATATTTTATGTATGTTTAGTACAATGTTTTTTTCTATTTTTATTAAAATAGAAATCTTGTTTGACTTCTTACTTTTATTCTTACCTTCATAGACGGATCCAGGAGGTCCTAAAATGGTAGAAACCCACTCATAGAAATTTTCACCTTTAGGTCCGGCACTGCAGTTTGGTGGTGGATCCAAAGTAATTTCAGCAAGCTCCTTTTGAATTCGTTTAGCAGATGTGCCAAGTGCTTTTGACATTTTAGGATTGGGTTTGCTTTCTTTTGCTTCTTTCTGATCACCGACTGCCGACTGACCGCCTCTTCCTCTACCTGAACCACTTGATCCAGCCGCAGACATTATCTGCAAAAAAGTAATATTTAAAAAAGAGGATTTAAACTTACTTAGTTTTACTAAAGTTTTGTGTTATTGCTAAAAAAGATATACTAAATAATGTCAATCTGCAACATATTGATTAAAGAATAGAATTAATGAAATTAATATTCAAAAATAGATTAACACCTGAGTTCTGACAGCAAAATATGTAACGAAAAGCAAAATGGTGGTTGCCTGGTATGTCATAACACTAAAGTAAACTAAAATAGTGATTATTATAAACTTACTTGCCCTAAAATAACAAATAATGTAAAAAAGTCATGATGAGCCAAATAAAAATTAAATAGAATAAAGTAATTAAATAATTTTTTATCTTTTGTCCATGATTAGAACTTTTCCGCTGTGGATCAAATTTGATAACAGACTCATCTCTAAAATGTATTAAAAACCTTTTTATTATTAAATAGTTTTTGGCCTTTACTTATACAGTTACTATTTCCTCAATATGTTAAATATAACACTTAAAAGGGCTCTGAATCAACTCCTACTGACATATAAGTTTAACCTGGGTTAACAAGACAAAAAAGTGCAACTTTAAGATATCCCAAAAAGCAAATATTTTTACTTTCTAACATTGACTTGTCCAACACAATATTTTGCTAATGTCTATTAATTAAAAAAATATTAGGATTAACAGGTAACTTGAATTACCCTCTGTATAATTTCAGTCATGCTATTTTTTTATAAATGTCATAGAAGATTATTCTATGGACAAGGTCTAATGATAGATTTAGGCAGTCTTATCAACAAGGATTATTACTATTGGCTTAATATTACTAGGCATAGCCAGTATTAAAAATGAAAATTAAGCAACTTGGCAACATTGTAATTTCAATCTATCCCCCTCATCGGAACCATTTTGAACTATTTTAGTGTAAAATGACATTTCATAAAAAAGTTTTTCTTGATGTTGTTGCAGTTAATGTCATATTTTTATGATTTATTATATAAATGCAATAAAATATACAAAAAGAGTTAACCTACAATTTGTGCTAAGTGTTTTGGTTTTGTCATCATGGATTCTGTAAAAATTCTGCCATGAAGCAAAACATGCAAAGAAGTATCGGTTATGTTTGCAGTTCAAGTGGAATCATCCAAGAATTTACATTTTAATAATAATAATAATAATAATAATAATAATAAACAATCTTTATTTCAAAAGTATGTTCCACTGTAAGGTTAGAACATAAAAGGAAATAACGTCAACAAAAAATAACAATGTTCTTATATCTACAAATTTCTGACATATTCAAAATATTCAGCAACAGTATAGGGTTCAATAGTTACTAACAAATTAAACAGTTTTTTTTTAACATATTAATATTGTCAATTGTCTTTATGTTCATAGGCAAATGATTAAACAATTTTATACAATTATAATATGCCGCATTTTCAGTCATTGTTAATCTATGTCTAGGATAGATATAGTTAATACTTCTGGACGAATATACATTTGGTGGGGAGCTGCTCTGGAATAAGTTTCGGTTCTTATACAAAAATAATATACATTCCTGTATGAAAATTGCAGTCACAGTCAAAAGTACATTTTCCCTGAATTTACCTCTGCACGACTCTCTAAAATGCATCCCAAACATAAGCCTTATTACTCTTTTTTGGCAGATAAACAATCTGTCTATGTCTCTGCAATTTCCATACAAGATTATGCAATATCGAATGTGACTTTCAAAATTTGCATGATAAATCACTCTTTTCGTTCGAACGTCTGTGTATTTGGCTAAGACTCGAAGGCTGTAGCAAACTGAGTTTAATTTCTCTTTGACGTGCTCAACGTGATGCTCCCATGAAAGAATATCGTCTATTACCACACCCAAAAATTTTGTCTTTCCCATCAAAGCCAGAGAATCATCTTTTAGTTCTATTTTAGTTGGTTCATGTATTCTTGACCTATTTGTTTTAAAAACAATGGCATTTGTTTTGCTACTATTCATAATAAGTTTGTTTTTTGTAAACCAGTTGCCTGCCTGCAGCATTATACTTTTTGTTTTCATTTCAACATCCAGCATACTGCCATCGTGCACCAAAATACTTGTATCATCTGCATAGTTTGTTAATTGACAGAAATTTTCATAACCTTTAGATATTTCTTTAATATTATTTAAATATATTATAAAAAGAATAGGTCCCAAGACACTGCCCTGCGGTACTCCAACCTGAATTGCGATTTTATCGGATAAATATTTGTGGTTTTCATTTCGTATTAATACCTGTTGTTTTCTTCCAGACAGGTAAGATCTAATTAATTCCAAGGGTGTTCCTCTTACTCCATAACAATTTAATTTTTCTAACAATATTTTAAAATTCAAAGTATCATAAGCCTTAGATAAATCTAGAAACAGCCCTAGAGGAACCTTTCCCTCTTCTAAAGAATTGACAATGTACTGTACAAATTGAAATACCGCAGTCACCGTAGACCTCCCGCTTATATATCCATGTTGGATAGAACTTAGCTGATTATTTAAAACAAAAACTCCATTAAACGTCTAGAAATGATGGTTTCAAGCAATTTAGAAAACGAAGGCAATAAGCTAATGGGTCTATAATTATCAATTTTTGAATTATCTCCTTTTTTAAAAACTGGCACAACAAGTGCATTCTTGAGATCATCTGGAAAGATGCCAAATTTTAGGGAATTATTAAATATGTGACAAAGGGGTTGTGTAATTTGTGTTATGACATGTTTTAAAAAGATTTGACGATATTTCATCATGTCCACTGCTTTGTTTGTTTTTAAGTTTATTAGCTATTTCCAGAATTTCCTCGTTGTCTGTTAGACGCATTTTTAGTGACTTTTCATTATACTCTATGTTTGAACTGAAAGGTATGTGCTGCAGATTGTCAAGCAAATCTGGAGCAGCATTTACAAAAAAATTATTAAACTTGTTTGCCACAGAATTTAAATCTCCTTTTACTTTAATTTGTGTTTTAGACATATTTTTACCTTTTATTTCATTCACAACGGCCCAGGTACTTTTTGTTTTATTATCAGAGTTTCTAATTTTGTTTGCAAAATGTCTTTTTTCTGCTCAATTAAAAGATTATTATATTCCCTTTTCTTTTCATTATATAAATTTTTATACCTGTCAGTTCTATTAAGGTTAGTATATCTATCACTTTTTAATACATATAGGATATCTAATTGATTTTTACATTCCCTGATCTCAGGATCACTTTGTCTATATTTAGGCTTGTTAAAGTTTTTTTGAGGAAGTTTTTTAACGGAAAACATTCATTAAATTTATTTTGAAAGATATTTATAAATGTGTTCCATTGATCATTTACTAAGTTAGTTTCTAAGGAATAGACTTGTTGCCAGTTTATTTCAGATAGTTCTCTTTTAAACTTCATTTTATTAAAATCACTGAAATTTCGTTTTTCAATAAACAAAGATTGTTCCTTTTTTGTAGTAAGAATAAGTTTCTGAGCAGTGTGATCTGAGATAAGAGAATGTAAAATTTCGGATTTCTTATTACCCTCAAAATTAGTTAATATATTATCAATACAACTTTTACTGGTTTTTGTAATACGTGTATAATCCGTTATAGTATGAACTACGTTAAAAGAATTAATAAGTGAGATAAGATCCAATGTGTTTCTGGCCTTAGACTTAAAATCTATGTTAAAATCTCCAGCTAAAATTAAAATGTACTTATCTGAACATAGATGTAGCAGTTCTTCCATTTTATCTAAAAAAACTTTAAAGTCCCCATTGGGAGGTCGATACAGAGACACAAAAATAAAAGTTGTATTGCTTATTTTTATTTGACAGCCACAACATTCAAATATATTCTCTACACTAATAGCATTAATGTCACCTCTTGTTTTACACTGTAATTCTGGTCTTACATAAATTGCACTGCCACCGTGTCTATTTTCTTGTTGTCTACAAAAGCTAGTTACAAGATTAAAACCGTCTATTCCATAGTTTTCCAACTGTGTCTTTGTCTTCCAATGTTCAGTTACACATAGTACTTTACAATCACTATGGCTAGTTAAAAAATCTTCTAGGATATCCACGGAATTTCCTATAGACTGAAGATTCTGGTGTATTATGCTAATTATATTTTTATCGCATATGTCATTTTTTATTTTGGTGAAGGTGTTTCCTTTCTTATTCAAAAATTTTCACTCTCGCTGTAGTTAACATATTGTCTGGACCGTTGCCATTTTTTTTGGTAAGTAGGACAGCTTGGATTCCTTGCAGAATGTTTCAGGTCAGTGTATCCCATTTGTTTGCAGTTTTGGCATAACAAATCTGTGGCTTCACAGTCTTTAGCAGCATGTTCACCACTGCACTTATGGCAACATTCTTTATTTTTACAGTATTTGGAAACATGTCCAAATCCACAGCATCTGAAACACATGGCTAATGGCAGATATTCTTGGACATATACAGTTACAAGATCAAAGTAAATTTTTTCTTTTTCAAAAACCACTTTGCAATGCTTGGGGCTGCTTGGAAAATCCAGTTTTCTTTCATAGGGTTTCGGCAAGTTTTCTTAGTAACCACTTTTAAGGATGACTTTTCAGTAACCACATTCATAATGTCTGGATTTTGTCTTAAAAGTTCTTTGACAAATTCATCGTCACTGTACCCTTTTTCTATACCTGTTAACATAAACATTGGATCTGTCTTTCCTAGTTCTTTAATTGTGATGTCTTCCTTACTACCAAGTGCTTGTTTTAGTTTATCTTGCTGACTTTTACTATGACTTTGAACTATTACTGCTCCACTTTTAAGAGAAATTATGTTTTTAAATCCCCCATCTATATCCTTGTCTTTCACACTTTTTTTAAGTTCCTCCATAGTTGTTTTAGGGTCGGCGTTATTTGTTTTCCTAATGATAGTTTCTAGTTTTCGTGTTCCATTAGGGGTGTGGTCCAGGGCTTATTGGTAATAACATTTCTTATTGGCACAGATTGTACAGATTTTTCAGTTATTTTTGCATATGTCATTTCCTGTCGTGGTTGTACCTTCACATCATTTAATTTATGCTTAAGTTCGGAATTTTCTTTTTCCAACTGCCCCATTCGATACACCATTCTGGTTAGCTGTTTTTGAATAATCCGAGTAGCTTCTATGATACTTCTTTGATCATTCAAGGTGAAAGCTGGTTCTCCAAATAATTCTCGATTTGTAGCATCATGAATTTTATCTAAAGCCTCAAGTACCGTTTCTATCATTACATCACCCACTGTATTGTTTTGGTATAGTTCTAATTTTTTTGTCATATTATTCTCCTTTTTAAAATCTGCTGCTTTGTTTTCCTTATTTGAATTCTCTTGTTGGTTATTTAGTTCCCGTTTGTCCGCTTTTGCTGAGGAAGCTGACTGGCTTCTTGGTCTTTTATGAACATGTTCTCTGTTGTCTCTTGGTGGTGT
>JACEGR010006183.1:0-63876 GCA_014170235.1 Listronotus bonariensis
TTATTATTATTATAAGAGATTTTTGAAAAATTCTTTTCAGGGCGTTTCTATAGGTCGATTATGACAGAAATCTGTGCGCGTTTTCCAAAATCCATTTCTATAATTTATTATTAATAAAAACATATTACGGGATGGTGGAGTGAACAGGGGTGCTGGGTGGGGACAAAACAGTATAAATCCAACGTCAAACACAAGAAAACATTAATACACTGCGCTCGGGGCACATGAAAAATATAAATTAATTTTGAAAAGTATAAAATGTTTCCAAAAACTATCCCACACATATGAGATATCTCGTCCGCCATTAATTAAAGAAGGAAAATAGGCGCATTTATTTTGGTCAGCTGATAACATGAAGTTCGTCATTATGAAAATGACACTCTTGATAGAAGCAGCGTTGCCAAACTTCTTATGAAGAATTAACACCAAGCCTATTTCGGGGATTATCCACCATTTCCATGAGAAACAATGGTATTTTTTGAAAAATGCCTCCTTCTTTATGTTTAGGTATTTTCCTTTTTTCTCTACAAATTATAATAGGAAGAAGGAATAAGTTAATTTTTCATATGAATTTTGTCCTGTATCTTCCTTTTTTTAAAGCTATTGACACTTTCTCACTTTATTTGGCAACATCGCAAGACATTTACAGTTCTATTGCAAACTCTTCTTTTTTATGCAGTGACAGTCATGGCGGAATTGTTGAACTATTATTTATTTTAAATTTTTTAAATAATTTTTTGTACATTTTTGTAAACACAAAGTGCGGTGTGTACTGTGAAATACTGTTTTTGGGCGTTTAATGTAGGAGTTCTACTGTTTCGTCCCCACTCAGCACCCCTGTTCACTCCACCATCCCGTAATGTTTTTATTAATAATAAATTAAAGGAATGGATTTTGGAATACGCGCACACAGATTTGTGTCATAATCGACCTATAGAAACGCCCTAAAAAATTTTTTCAAAAATCTCATAATAGCAAAAACCGATATATCGAACTATTACCAAAAGTTATTTTTTGTCAAATAATTTACAACAAAATATTAAGTTTTTTTCTGTTTCTATTAAAAAGTTACAGGGGTTTAAAAATACAATATGTCGCCAAACCCATGTAACCCTTACTAAATTTAGGATGGAGTTTTATTTCTTTTTCTCTTTGACTTAATACCAATATTACTTACCTACCGAAAAACCAAATTATCTAACTGAATACCAGCTTCCTTAAGGACAAAACAATTCTCGGTACGAAGTTTAAAGTTATCTTCCGTTACATTTAGTACTGGAATGACTTTGGTTGTGGGGTTAAGTTTCGATAAAAAGTATGCCCAAATAAGTGACGATATTGATGAATCCAAGTCACAGGATTCGTTTCCTAATGTAATATGAATATTTTTCAGCTGTGAGGGTAACGATTTCTAAAAAGATAAGACAAGTAAACATTTTTCTTTTGATTAAACTCTGTATCTAAGGTTTATTACTAACCAGAAAAGACTTGGAGGATTTGAGAAAAATTATAAAGTCATCCATTTTCGGAATAGGTATAAATTTGGGATTTTAAAAAGAAAAATAGATATTTTTTTAAGGTTTTATGAAATTACAATTTTTCGGTTTTAAATGAGATTACTTAATTCATCCCCGTTGGCGCTTATACAAGTCAATGTGCCCGCTCAACCTATCAGCCAACAATATGATCTTCGAACTAACCTGCTAGAGTTACTTTTGTCCCTAACCGTGCAAGTGATCCGTGTAAAAGAAATATGTCTAGTACCCTTTCTTCGCATTCTGCGTATAAGAAAGAAAGGTACTAATTTTTTTATTGTCATTTCCTAACACGCTGTTGAAAAATTCGCATGAAAAGGCTGCCTTCGCGATCATTAAACTTGAATTAGAAATATAATTATGAGAAACCTACACGAAAATCTTTTTTTTTTTTCAATTGCTGAGTCTAGGTGGATGTGTGCTCGAAGGTTTGGACTCTGTTGTTTCGGAGGTACAATAAGCCTAACATAAATAAAGGAAGAAGAAAAACGAATTTTCTAACCTTATAATTCGGCTTGAATTCTATGTGTATTGTTTAAATAAAGTTCCTTTTAAATTTTTCTAATAAAACTAATATATTTTATGTGTTTTGATCTACTACTAAGTGAAAATGGCATTTAGTTCATCAGAAGACTTGTGGAATTCTTATAAGGAGTTAAAAGGGATCGTTTGGAAGTATTTAAATCAAAGCCCTAACTCTGATTTACCTTCAGCCGACTTTGAAAATATTTTAAGACGACATAAACAAAGCTTTTTGCATTACTTCAGAATCCGGTAACTATTTAGATTAGATATACCTATTGTGACCTAGGATATACCATAAGTATTTAAATACATACGACACAAATGTTACTTTGCTATCCAAGTTTGATGATGGATATCTCGAGAAAGAACCGTTTTCAACTAACAATTCTGCAGATTTGCCATCAGCGCCCAAAATAATCACCAAACGCAAAGGAACATCAAAATCGGCTTGGTGTCGGATAAGTAAACTTTTACCAAATATAAAAGGGTTTCCATAATGGGCTATAGTCCCCTCAGGAGTGTTATTTCCGGAAATATTCATTTAGAATAAGACACCTTAATCAAAAGATTAAATTTTTGTTTATAAGTACTAAGTTGGGAATAAAATATACATTATATCTACTATTTTTTAGAATGGATTGGCCATATTTTCAAAAATATAAAAGATTGACATATCAAATGTGGTATTTTTTAAAACTCTTTAAAATTATTTTAATGGTGATGCAATATACAGGGTGTTCTATTTTAAAAATGCCAGTTTCCTATCAATTTCCTGAGGATGGCCATATTTTCGAAACTACTAAAAATTGGATTTTCTTTATTGCTCTTTGATAGATCTTTCGAATGGTAATATAATATACAGGGTGTTCTATTTAATAAAAGTATATTTTTTGAAATAACTGAAAAGCACGATGTTCAGTTGTTTTTCTGTTGGCAGCACGTTATTCAGCGGAAAAAATGCTACTAGTTGGATATTTTTTTGATAGTTTGATCTAATCTCTACAGGGTGATCATTTTTTAATCAATCAATCAAAATATGCTTTATTGTTTAAGGATTACTTCTTGTTAACAAAGCTGTAATAAATAAAAATGTAATAAAAAATGCAAAGTTTTAAAAATAAAAAAAAAAACAAAATCCATGTATGTACCACAAACATACAAACATAATGATAAAAGTTATACTAATAGTCGTATTCATTAAATAAATAATTAAAAAGGAAAATGTGACTGAATGACATGAATTTTGTAAAAGTCAGCTACACAAAATTAGAATAAAACAAATCAATACAATACAATTTTTAAAACAACATGTTAAAAATTACACATACTAGGTATAAATTGTCATTCTTCATAAAAACAGTTTAAATAGAAAAAATATATACATCACATAAACATTATTTATAAAAAACAAGACGGAAAAAATACATGTCAAAATCTAAAATGACCCATGCGCCTAGTACTCTTCGACATTATGAAAGGCCTGTGGGATTAAAAAGGCTTTAACCTTGTTTCTACAAGCTTTGTACTGTTTTATCTGTCGAACGTCAAGTGGCAAAGCATTAAAAATTTTCTTGCTATCATAAAAGATGGACTTTTTGTTAAAGCTGTTGAAGGAATTGGCAAATTAATGTTAAATTTACTGCGCGTGTTAATTAATGAAGTGGCATGAATTTGTTCTGAATACTTTTTATGCATTAGACAAACAGACTCTAAAATAAACAAGCTCGCAAGGGTAAGAATTCCTTCGGACTTAAAAAAGGTCTGCATGAGTCTCGGGGTTTAAGATTATTTTAAGCCGGCACTATTGCTAACTTCATTATTATTTATTTATTTATTTATTTATTTATTTATATACAGTATCTACAGCTTTGCCATTTACAGATACCACCTAGTCTAAGGAACAATACAAATCATAAAAAAATATATAGATAGATCTTAAAAATATGTGCATATACCTAACTATTATATCACAAAACTAAGTCAATTATACTACTATACTACTCTACACTAATAAAATAGAACTATTATTTACAAAACTAAATACAGAATATCAGACAATTGCTTGTGACAAGTAGAGTTTTTCCTCCACAATTTTTATAAATTGATTTAGGTTGGTGTTATCAACAATATCAATCTAAATCACTCATATATTCATTAAACAAGGCGCACATGCGGTAAATTGGAGAATTTTTATATGTATTTATCCTTGGAAAGTCCAAATAGAAAACTCTTTTTGTCTGGTATTGCTATATTTTATGGAAAATGGAAGTTTTGGTAATAATTCAGAGGAATTAATTTTATTACTTAATAATTTAAACAAATAAACTAGACACATCTTTATCCGTCTGTTTTCTAAAGATAATCTATGAAATAAATCTAATAAGGCCAAATGGTTGTACCCTTGATTAGGATAGAAACCAAACTTTTTCAAAAATAAGTACTTTAAAAATTTTCTTTGCACTCTTTCAATAGATTTATTCCATATGTCATATTGCGGAGACCACACAATACTTCCATACACCAATTTTGGTAATACTAAACTGTCAAATAATTTAAGACAAACATCAACACTAAAACACTTAGTGGTCCTGACAATGAACCCCATCATCCTGTGTGCATCAGTTATTCTCGTGGTAATATGTTCTGTGAAACTTAAAGAGCTATCAAATAAAACTCCCAAATCTTTCTGAGATGAAGTTTGGGACAATTCGGTATCACATATAATTAAAATTGATTATGTTCTTATTTAAAGTAAAAGACATTTTAGCACATTTTTTCCAAATTAAAATTAAAGCCATTTGTATTACACCATTCAAACACAATATCCAAATCCTTTTGCAAAGTCATACAGTCACTATCACTACAGATTTCTAAAAACAATTTAAAATCATCAACAAATAACAACTTTTGAGAATTCTTTACAACATCACATATACCGTTTATAGCTATAACAAAAAGGAGCGGACCAAGGTTCGATCCTTGAGGAACTCCCTGATGGACACCTATACAAATTAGACCTAGCTCCTTTTATTTCTACGTATTGTTGACGATTAGACAAATATGATTTTATCAAGTTAACCAAGCCATCGGTTACATTCATATTCAGTAAAGCTTGAATTATAGTACTATGTCTCACTCTGTCAAACGCCTTGGCCATATCGGTGTAAATAACATCTATTTGTTTCTTATTATTGAGTGCTTCATGTATATATTGTGAGAATATTATAAGATTAGTTAAGGTGGATTTTTGTGGAAGACAACCATGTTGACTTTCGGAAATATAAAATTTGACTTCTTCATAAAGCCTATCAAAAATAACAATTTCAAACACCTTGGGTACGGAGCTTACTACAGCTATAGGACGGTAATTTACAATCTCCCGTCGAAATTCACCTTTATCCACCTCCACTATTATTGGAGATATGAAGTTAAATTCGCAAAGTAGTAGCATTTTTTCCACTGAATAACGTGCTGCCAACAGAAAAATGAAGTAGTCTACTAGGAACCTTCTGAGGATGCCTACAACTCGCGCTGGCGAATAGTCAAGGAAACAAAATCTACAGTGACGGCTGAATAGCCCAAAAACTTAAGTTTAGCAGAAGATGGCCGCGAAAGCCTTATACAGTATATTAACAACTGAACTTAAGGTCTTGCTTTATTCATTATTTTTTAGCCAAAAAATGCGAAAAATCGGGAAGAACTTAAAAATGGCATGGTAGAAGGCATAAATGTCAAAGGTATTGGGCATCAGGTGTTATCTAGAGAATTGTATCAAGAAACGGTAATTCTTTCCGACATGTTTGAAATAAACGAATTTGTAGCCTTAGATTTGCTTTGTACTGCCCAAATACAGATGCCTTATTATCCTGGTAAGTAAAACACAAAAATATATTTTCAATTAACTCTAAACTTCCAAGCCTATTAAAATTATTATTATTAAATTTTGTTTATTAGCAACACAGTACAATAAAATATACAGGGTGCCCGCTAGTTAATAGTACACAGAAAAACCACAGATTCCTTATGCCAAAATATTAAGATTTAATTCAAATTATTCAAATCTTTATTCAAGTAATAAATAATAAATTATTATTCTTTACGTCGGCAGGTATCACAAAACGTTTTTAATAAAAATTTTAAGCAGTTAATAATTTTTAAAAAGGTAAACTTAATTTGGACATACATAATAAAAAAACGCACTTTTTATACATGAAATAAAATATATACACTGTTACAGTTTATACATTTACATTACTATTTAAAAATTCTTGAAAATTATAGAATGCCTTTTGTACAAGGTAATCTTTAACTTTCGCCTTAAACACAGAAGAGGTCGTTGCTTTTAGCTCTTATGGCAATTTATTATAAAAAAGAGGGGCATAATAATTTACAGACAGGCGAGTCCTATTCAGTCTTAAGTAGTCGAGTCGAATGTCATTTCCCACTCTTGTAGCATATGAGTGGAAACCTCTATTTAAGTTATATCTGGCTTGGTTGTTGTGGGCATAAGCACACACTCAAAGATGTATCTAGAAGGAATGGTCATGATTTTAAGACTTACAAAACATGCCCTCACATCAGCTCTATATCCCAACCCGGCAACAGTGCGCACTCTTCTTTAAAGAGAAAATATGCATTTTGACTGGGGGAATGTCCCCATGCCAATATTGCATAGGTCGCAGCCGACTGGAAAAGCGAATGGTATGCCTGCATAAGCACAGCAAAAGGAAGGAATCTTGATAGATTTTAGACCTGTTTAATGAAAGTTTGTTTGCTTGAAACCATTGATTTAATTCTTGAACTTCGACGTTTATAGTGTTAACAAGACGTTGCAAGTCTTTGTCTGAATTTGCCAGGGTAGTATCATCAGCAAACAGCCACAGCCTAGAGTTTGAAGTTACATTTATAATATCGTTTATATAAATGAGAAAAAGAAGTGGACCCAATATTGAACCTTGTGGCACACCATGCTGCATAGTTTGCTGAGAGGACACCTTTCCTTTGTAAAGTGTTTGTTGCTTTCTGTCTAACAGATAACTTCCAGCAGTCAGTTGCAATGATGTTCCTTCAACCCCATAAAATTCTAGTTTATCCAAGAGTACTCTGTGAGATATGCAGTCAAATGCTTTGGAGATATTGCAAAAGGCCGCCCTTAAATAGTGGCCTTCTTCGAAAGCATATGCAATGTACTCCAATATATTTATTATGGCACTAGTTGGCAAGAGACCCTCCCTAAATCCAAACCACACATACCTATATCCAAAAGTGGATAATAAGGATGATACAGGGTGTCAAAGTGAAAAAAATATTTTTAATTTATTTCGATAAGTTTTAATATGTTTTGACTATTTTAATCTGTGGTTTTTCTGAGTACCATTAATTAGCGGACACCCTGTATGTATCCCTACGGGGTTAGTTAAGTTAATACATACCAAAACTATTAATAGTAAAATAATTGTTCGAGCTTAATACTTTCGAGCTCAAACATACAACAATGAAGAAATAACCATAAGAACAAAGACAAAAATGCTGGATAGTAAATTCGTTATCACCCGGTATAAAAAGTTTAAGTTTCCTAAAATACGTAGGGTGTTCGAAAAGTTTTGAGATATAGGTACATTTATTTGATTTTTTCAAAATAATTTTCACCACATTGGATACACTTTTCCATTCTAACAAACCAGTCACTGAAAATAGCTTTCCACTTTTCAGTTGAAATTTCAGCGCATATTTTATCCCAGGCCTCCAGTAGCGCGTCTTCAGTTTTAAACTTTGGTCCTTTCAGTTGGCTCTTGACAAAAGGAAACAACCCAAAGTCACACGGCGCCAAGTCGGGGCTATAAGGCGGAAGTTCCAAAAGTCTCAAGCCTGCATCTGTCAAAAATTGACTGGTAAGTTCAGCTCGATGAGGTGGGGCATTGTCATGATGAAGGTACCAACTAGCGAGTTGCGAGTTTGGGCGAATCACTCTTAACTTCACCTTCGAAAACCCATATCTTATTCTGTTGGTTAGTTGGGACGTCGTAATAATAAAGATAGGTTTCATCTCCCGTGACGATCGACACTATGTCTTTAGATTTACCCTCCTGGAATTTGGACATCATTTTTTTACACCAATTCACTCTTTGTGTCTGCTGCTCGGGAGTTAACTTGTGTGGAACCCAAAGAGTACAAATTTTTCTAAAACCTAAGTGCTCATCTATGATCGTGTGTAATGTTGCTAAACTAATGTTCAATGTCTCTTCTAACTGTCGATAGGTAATTCGTCGGTTTGTTTCTATAGCTTTTTGGACGGCAGATATGTTTTCTGGGGTAACTACTTCACACGGTCGACCTGAGCGTGAGGCGTCTTCAAGCGAAAACGAGCCCCGCTGAAATTGTTTGTACCATCTGTATATGGTCGCACGAGATGGACAGTCATCACCAAGTATAGGCTTCATTTCTTCTAAACACTGTTCTTGAGATAACCCACGTGAAAAGTTGTATTTCAAAATTGCACGGCACTCGATAGTCGTCCACGACGCCATTGCGCTAAAATCGCTGGACACGAACTGGCGCAAAACTGATAGTTTACTAATAACTATGTAGGACTACGACATGTCATGACATGTGCAAACAAAAACATCAATGTTACTTTCCTGCACCGTTTAGTTACAAAGTATCTCAAAACTTTCTGAACACCCTACGTATTTATTAAAAATCTTTATTCTGAAGAAAAGTCTAATAATATTTTGTTTAAAAGAACTTGTATATCGTTTTGCACATAAAATTTTTGTATAATTGTAGGACTGCCGAGAGGTCTGGTTGCAGTATTATTGTATTATGATGGCAGAAAGGCGTTGTTAACCACATTACTTTATTTAGTGCAGGTAAATATTAAAATTATTCTTCCCTGGCCTGGACTATAAATCTTGTAATATCTAATTTATTTCTTTTAGGCTAGAAGTGGTATACAGTGGAGTGTAAACGTAAAACCGGAACTGGGCAGGTTTATTACTGATTACACAGATCAATTACAAGAAGGGGGAATTTTTAACAGAATTTTTGAGTTACTTAGATCATTAGATTTAAGCAAAGAAATTGAAAAGCTACAACAAAATCTGGCTTTAGGTAATATATCAATATATTTGTCACTTCTTTGTCTAAATATACAGGGTGTCCCGTAATTAATTGGACATAGGTAAATGTAGGATACCTGATATGAAAATAAAGCGTTTGAGCTCAATATCGCTTAGCAAAATGTTACTGGTTTTTGTTTTACAGGGTGTTTTACCAAACATTTAGTAAAATATCTCGGAATCCACTGGACAGATTAAAGTGAAATTTTGTGTACTCTTACTATTTGGGACGACGAACACGAATATAACATCTATTTTGCCATTACCACTAGATTGGATGGTCTTCTTGTTGAGTACACGCCTGGAAAGAATGGGACCGCTTCGGTCCTGGTCCCGGGGTATACGAGCTGACCCTGTTCAGCCTTATTGACCCCTATGAACTGGCCGGTCGCCTGAAACGAAATAAAAGTAAAACCCCCAAAAACCCAAAAAATTTTAATTAAAAACGACGTTTCGGTGGCAAGTCAGCCACCGTTGTCAAGTTAAAAATTAAAAAGTAAAAATAAAATATTAACTAATATTTAAATTAAAAATGATTAAAATTTAGATTATTTTTGTATCTCAAACTGAAAATAGTTTGACATTTGTGTTATGAGTGACATAAGTATCTGGTGTATTTATTATTTGTAATACAAAAAGGTAATAAGTTAGTTGATTTTTAGTTTTCCTGAAGATACTTCAGTATCGAGCAAAGGCAACCAAGTGTTATTTAAATTAACTGAAATTGATGCTACACAATTATCTTTATTTAATAATATATACGCACTTTCTTTGATTTTACGTTTTTAGAACAGGTTTCCTTTGCTAAAATGCTCGAAGCATCCCAGTTTATTCTATGATTGTTATCAAATGCGTGTTGGCAGATTTTTGAATTATGAAATTCTGTGTTTTTAATGTATGATCTGTGTTCTTTTATGCGTTTGGCTAATGGTCTACAAGTTTCACCTATATAAATCTTATCACATTCGCAAGGTATTTTATAAATGACATTTTTGTATTTTCATTTAAGTTGTATGGTTTTGTTTTTGTTAATTGAGATCTAATGGTGTTTTGTGTTTTAAAGATTGTGCGAATATTAAATTTATTTCCTATTCGTTGAATTTTATTTGATAGTCCGGGAATGTATGGTAAAAATAAATTTGTAATAGGTCTATTTTGATTTTGTCTTATATTTGGATTTTCAAATTCAAGAAAACAATTATTTATAAAATCAAGAGGATAATTATTTTTAATTAAAATATCTTTTAAATAATCTTTTTCATTGTTTATATTTTGATTAGAACAAATGACTTTAATTCTATCAAATAGACTTTTACAACTCCCTTTTTAACCATTATGGGGTGATTTGAGTTAAAGTTTAAGTATCTATTTGTATGTGTAGGTTTTCTGTAAATTTTTGTTACGAAACTGTTTAAATATTTTTTATTAAAATGTCAAGAAAAGGTAGTTGTGAGTTGTTTTCTTTTTCTAAAGTAAACCTAATAGTTGGTTCTTGTGTATTAATGTGTGTTAAAAAATTATTCAAACAGTGTTCGTCATATTGGTATATAGAAAAAATGTCATCTATATATCTCCACCAAACTAAAGGTTTATATTGATAATTCTCTACAAAATTTGACTCAAAATTTTCCATAAAAATATTACTTAATAAAGGTGATAAAGGTGAACCCATAGCCATGCCTGAAGTTTGTTTATAAAAATCAGTATTGTATAGAAAATATGTTGTTTTGACACACTAGATGGCGCCACATACAATAACATTGATTGATTAAAATGGTCATAACTTTTTGACCTCCCTGTATGCACATTGGCGAGTGGAAATAATAAAACAGCATTTAATTTTAGTCAAAAAGGTATATTTCTTTGATTTCCAAAAAGTAGACCGTTTTTGAAATAAACGACTTTTTTATTTGATTAACCGTCAGGAATTGTGGCAAAAGATTGTGGAAGGAGTCAATATCATCAGGGCCTAAGAAGAATTATTATTTGGAGTCAGGAAAAATTTAAATAAAAGAATTAGACAATCTGTCCTAGTAGATGGTGAACATTTTGAACATTTATTATAATCAATAGCTATTTCTAACTTTATCGTTGCTAATTAAATGTTAGAGTGTTCATACGAAACCTAAAAAAAGTAGTTTATTTCGAAAACGGTTTACTTACAAAGAGGTATACCTTTTTGATTAAAATTAAATGTAGTTTTATTATTTCCATTCGCAAATGTGCATACAGGGAGGTCACCAAATTTCACTTTGAAGTGTCCAGTGAATCTCGAGATGTTTTACTAAATGTTTGGTAAAAAATTAGTTTTAACACCCTGTAGAACAAAATTCAATAACATTTTGCTAAGCGATATTGAGCTCAAACGCTTTATTTTCATGTCAGGTATCCTGCATTAACCTATGTCCAATTAACTACGGGGCACCCTGTATATTAAAATCTTTTGTATTTCTTCCTAATTAAAAATTAGAGCTATTTTGCTCTGAGGAAAACCAGTGGTGTCCTGTATTTTGTTTTAAAAATATTTGGCTTGAGTTCTGCATGACCGCCACTGGAAGAAAAAAAAATGGTGTGTCAGAAAATACCTCTTAATTCATAGTAGCTGTATACCAATTTTCATGAAAATATGTAGAGTGGTATCAAAGATATTAAAAAATAATAATAATAATAAGATATATTTTTTTACTCAACCGAGGATTCACACCCTTAATAATCTACATCCTATAGTTTAGTTTAGTTTAGTTTATTAATTAATGTCAATAAATATTACAATTTTTACATACGTCATATAAAATAGTAAATATAAAATAAGACTTAAAACTAAAAAACAAGCAGGTATATAATACATAATGCACAGATCATCGGTAACGAACAAGTACAAATAGTCATTAAAGAAATAAATGAACAAATGAAAACGTTAGGAACAAACAAAGTTATACTAAGTTACTGAATAATCGGAAACAATCCTATCAATTTCTTCCAAGGAGAAAGGAGAAACCTGCAAAAATAGCTTTTTGAGTTCCGACTTTAGTTTTGTTGGAGTTAACATCCTTATTGATTCGTCCAGTTTATTAAAATAGTTTATGCCAAAGTAGTTTATACCAGTTTGGGTCCTTTTAACCTTATGTTGATGGGATATATATTATTTTTGTTTCTTGTTCTGTAGCCATGCAAGATCTAAATGCCTTCGAATATATAGGATACTTTCCAGTGCAAAAGCCGCAGGCAATGTGAGGATTCCTTCACGTCTGAAAGCCTCCCTGGTTTCATCTCGATATCCAAGCCCAGCAACAATACGCACAGCTCTTCTTTGGAGTCCAAAGATTCGGTGTCTTAGAGTCGCGTGTCCCCATGCAAGTACAGCATATGACATTTTGAAGTGGAACATAGCAAAGTATGCCGTCCTGACTATATCTTTTTGTGCTCTTTGCGATAGTTGGCGTAAAGCATACACTACTCTAGTCAGAGATTTGGCAAGCACATCCCCGTGCTCACAACATGTTTGTTTTGGGTCCAATTGAATTTCCAGAAATTTAATAGAGGTTGGGTTCGCTGGAACATTGTCAAGACATCTAAGGGACGACACCATGCTCTTTGTTTTTGTGACATTTAGTGACAGCTAAACTATACTGAACTACCCTGTATAATATTCATGACAAAACTGCAAATTAAGGGTAAGTTAGAATTGTTTTATTATTTTTTAGGAGGAGTGAAACACCGACGTCAAGTTACAGATCTTTTCAACGATACTAGAAGCATTTTGGCCGATATAGTGTTTTCATGGGCCACGCAGTGTGGCCTTCCCAAAGATCCCACTCTGGCTCTCATAAATTACTTGAGAGAAGTGAAAATTGAAACTGAAGCTACGGGGGTTATAGACGATGTTAATTTGTACCTACAGGTAAAAAGATTTTTTTCGCCCTTTCGGGGTCATCCCGGCCAGGCCCGACGACCGCCCCTAGGTGGTGCACTGCAGCCTGAAGGCTTATTGTTCCTTGACCCTTACTCCTTCCCATTCACACACCATTCAGGTAAAAAGATTACTAAATGGTTGAAAATGCTGTGCTCTTAGCAGGAAACTTTTGAATGTTAAAAGTCCTCTTTTACGGGATATGTTTTCAAAAACAAAAAAAAATAAAATATATATATATATATATATATATATATATATATATATATATATGACTTGTTTGTTAGTAATGTAAATTACTGTTTTTAAAACTTTTGTTGCAGTGGCGGCTCGCGGGTCTAAAAACAGGTGTAGTGCAGGAAGGGAAAAAAGCGCATTCACCATTTTAGTAAAATTGAAAATACTCAACTATCAAAAGTCTAAATATCTTAACTTACCTAAATTTTATACACCAAATAAATTCTTTTATCTTTTAATGCAGCGAATTTATCAATTAAATATTCATAAAATGGTTAAGTTTTTATCAGTTCCTGTAGAAGCTCCTTTTGAATTGAAATATTGGCCAAAGATAAAAGTCTATCTTGAGATATAGTGTTTCTTAAGAAAGTTTTGAACGCTTAAGACAAGAAAAACCTCCGTTCCGACTGACACGCTTGTCGACGATATCGTTAAAATTAGCGAAAAAAGTTTCTACGCTCTCGGTAAAAATGTCTTTATTTGCACCAACTTGTTTCGCTAACTGCTGCAATGAAATATTTCTATAACTTTCATCAGCAAATATTAGGTCAAGTTTATTTTTGAGCCGCTAATTTTTTGGAAATGACTTTGGCATATTTCTTCCAATAAATTTTGAAAAGAATCAGTGGGAAAAGTTTGGTTATACTGGCCAAACTTTGTTCAGTATCAGCAAGACAAAGAAATTGTAGTTTGTAACAATCTTCGAATCTTACTTCCATTTCCATCAAAATGTGATCTAATATTTCATAGAGAAGTGCTCTGTACTGTCCTTTAATTTCTTCCTGTGAGAAATCACATGTCGCGAATAATACTCAAACGGAAACAGTCGAAATAAGACGTGGAAACCAACGAAACGACCAAAACCTATACTATCTTTTAAGGCTAGCAATTTACCAAGCAATACATCTGATACTTCCACTCGCGATTCTGGCCACCGACAAGTATGCGTTGTCATGCGGCAACGGAGCGTCAAAGCGTAAACAAAACCCCCGGATGGGAGGTGTATCACTTCGGTCCGTTTTATATTTGCAATACACTTGTCGCGTTGCGTTAGAAAGGAGGAAAGCGACTCGCGCCAGCGGTTGATTTATATGCTAGATTTTCATGGCGAATTTTACAAATAAGGAATAGAAATAAGAAAAATGAATTGAATAATAGTAATTATGTTTTATTATTTATATTTGGTGAAGTGGCACTTTCACTTACTACACCTGAATAGCCGCCACTGTTTTGTTGACTGATTTATACACCCAGAGCTATGACTCCTGTTTGTTGACAAGTAGCACTTGCATACTGCTTTACTGCTGTATTTCTAATTTTTAAACGCGGTTTTTAGATGGCGTTGATTGGCGGCTTTCGACCGAAGCATTCTACATTCCAGGGAGGACGGCGAGGAGGCAGTTCAGTCTCTGCCCATTTTTATCGGACAACAGTTATATTTTGGCGGTTGTTAACGAGTTTCTGCCCAATAAACCCAAGTGGGTCAGTGAAGGCATATGTCGTTTGTAATTGAGGACCCAAATTTTGCGCTATTTTGTCCCATAAAAATAAAGTGGGGGAACTCTGTTAAACCCTCACTGTATAGAACTAATTCTATTTTGTTTAATTTTATTCTATTCTTTGCTTTCAGGCTTACAGGCTCTATCAATCTTTCGGTCTGTCGGTATGCCTAGCATCCCTAAGAGTAGTACCGCAAAACTATATGTTTCAAGATGCCATCAACAAAGAAGACACACTCATAGACACCTCTATAGAGATGGACGTATTCACGCTCCTCCGCACAACGTCGTCTTGGAAAACACGACGTTATTCCGTGAACAGTTCCTTTACAAGAGAATCCATAATCTTTTGACTGATTTTATCGTCTACATGTATCCGAAAGTGAAAGATTTGCGAATGAAAGCCAATGAAGTGTCGCGAACTTTGCAAGTTTATATCAGGGAAGGACTAGAAGCCCCAGCCAATTTGCCGAGGTACGGTATTTTTAGTGATATCGTCGAGACAAGAATTTTTCGTCTTGCCTAACGTAGACGAAAGGTTACAATCCCTAACTCGCGTTGGTGAGACGAGAGAAATAATCATACCTAGATTCTTTGAAATGGGACATTATTACCGAAACTAGACTTTTTCTTACTAAGACGAAAGATTTTTGCCTTACGTAGATAACAAGAGATTATCTTCTCACCAAGATGAAATATTCTTGTTGCTCTTCTTGTTAGGATGAAATATTCTTATCCACTGAATCAAACTGTTTTGTTGCTTTGACGAGAGATTTAAAGATTGTTGGCTCTCGTTTCATCAAGGTGAAAGATTCTCGTCTCATGGAGACCTGAGATTCTAGTCGCTCGTCTCATCAAGATAAAAAATTCTCGTCTTCCGAGGCAAGAAATTATCAACAAGACGTAAATTTAAGAAATTAATTTTAGGTATTTCGAGTACTTGCTTTTAAGCATCGCGAAATTCTACTCAAACGACGTCTTGGATCCAGAGTATACACTCGCCTGGTGGAGTCCAGTGGAACTGAACCCGAATCAGACATCGACTATCAGGGCCCCGCCGAGGTCTGTTTCTCTCTTTAAGTTCATCAGATTAGCTGGAGACATGTTGCCGTCCACTCTCTTCGCGTTGCCGTTCATCAAGATGTTGAGCGGTTTGTCGTCGGCCTCCCAGACGGCCAGACATTGTTTCCATATGCTCAAACAGGCGGGTAAGTTTTTAATGTCACACTTGTTGGTGGAAATGTATAGGTTTAATTTCGTATTTTAGGCGTTCATCTTTCTCCTACGCTAAGCTGGGATCACTTTTTTATGTCATTCGCTCAGTATTATAATAATTTGAGGCAGGAGGCGCCGCCTCGAGACTGACACCGTTTACAGAAACAGGCCAGGGGTACCATAAGGGCGTCAGTCCGCAAGAGCTGGAAGGTATGTACGGAATACAGACTGTCTACGGATGGAGTTAACAAGAGGACTAATGGACCAAAAATTCAATTTTTTCCTTTTTTTTTAACCCCATCCGTGGACAGTCTGTATATTGATTTTAATAAAAGTTAGCTACATAGTGGTAATATTATTAAAAATGTTTTAAGACTACAAGCAACGGTAAAGAGAACTAATATTTAATAATTGTCAAAAATATTTACCAATATTCCTATGTAAAGTTTTTGTGAAAACTGAAAACCTCCTACTAAATTAAAACCTCCAAATTTTAATTTTCTGGGCTTACTGTAAAGAAATGTAGTCGATATCAAAATTACCTAACTTGTGCCGATGGGACATGTCTTGAGTAGGAAAGAGGGAAGAGTTTGTTAACTCGGGACTTAAAAACTTCGAGATTTGGGGGAGAAGGAAAAACCTCCGCTGTTGTGGTAGCAGTTCCTACAGATCCAGTCCTAGAAACTCTGAGGTATAAAAGAACGAACGAGACGGGAAGTTCGGGGCCTGTCCAATTGAACGCGCCAGAGGGATGCCTGCGCGCGGCACCGCTTGTAAGGTTTTCCCTCTGTTTGGAGCTGCAAGAGGGGAGAGGGGACTATACTGGATAATTCGTCGGGACAGAAGCCGTAGCAAAAGTCCTCCACTAGAAGAGCGATAGATCTCCACAGCTCGACGATGGGCATGAGAAGGGAAGTCTTTTACTGTAGTAAGGATCAGTTTTGTTTGCAGACGAAGCAGCCACTATCATTTGAATGGCAATCAAGAATGCTGAGGAAGTTGTATGGGGTCTGCATTTCCCAGACATGAGAACAAATATTCTGAGAGGGGTCGAACTCTTAAAAATACAATTAAATACTAACGTACCGTGGGTGTCTTAAGTAGAGGAAGAGGAAGTTTGTTAACACGGGACTTAAAAACTTCAAGATTTGGGGGAGAAGGAAAAACCTCCGCTGGTAGTAGGTTCCACAGTCCAGTCTAGAAACTCTAGGTATAAAAGAACGAACGAAATGGGAAGTTCGGGGCCTGTCCAATTGAACCGTATAGGGATGCATACGCGCGGCACCACGAGTTTCTCTGTTTGGAGCTGCAAGAGGAGGGACTATACTGGATAATTCGTCGGAGCAGAAGCCGTAAAAGTATCTATAGAAGAGCGATAGATCTCCACAGCTCGACGATGGGCAAGAGAAGGAAGTCTTTTAGTAAGTAAAGGATCATTAATAAGACGAACAGCCCTTCTTTGAATGGCATCAAGAATGCTGAGGGTTGTAAGGGATGCCATTTCCCAGACATGAGAACAATATTCCAGAGAGGGTCGAATTTGGGACACATACAAAGTGTATAAATTGGAAGGAGAAAAATACTTTTGGCTCTGAAAAGAAATCCAAGATTTTTTGAAGCCGCGGTGGCTATAGATACACTGTGTTTATGCCAGTTAAGGTTATTCTCAAATGTGACGCCCACAATGTTAAATGTGTCCCCGCTCTGCAAAACCTGGCCACTCATAAGCAAAGGATGAGGGTTTGACGACTTTTTTCGCGACAAGGAACATGATTGTGTTTTGGATGCATTAAATTGAACGAGATTTTTGGCACCCCAATCCAATATCAAATTGAGATATTAAGTTAAATCTATAGTATTTTTTCTCCTCTATATGGGGCCGTATTAATAATTTGTAAGGGGTATTCGGTTCTTTTAAACTTTAACGGCAAATTAAGTCACACACCAAAAAAAATCACTTAGATCTGTCACGATACAAAAATGCAAAAAACTTTTCTGAACTGATTTGTCAACACCTTTTTTTACAGGTCTTCACGCAGTCTTATTACTGATACGAACGGTGGCGGAAAAAGACGAATTTTCAAGATTGGCTCTTTGCGAACATCCCGGATGGTCTCCATTAACTATTCTGTTAGGTAAGTGCGTGAAATCGATTCCCAAACGTCGGAAAACAAGTTAATTTTTCCATATTTGTGTTGTTGCAGGACTCGTAAGTTGTTCTGTTCCGATTCCGCTGAAAGCCGATCTGCTTTTGACACTTGCGTCCTTGTCAAAATCGAGCGAAAACGCAAGTCAGATGTGGGAGAATTTGGAAGTTTCGCAGATTTTGGTTACTATACCCACAACGTCGAGTTATGCTCCCAGGTAAAATAAACTCTAGATTTCGGAAGTCGATAATAGTAGTCGATGGTTTTTATTATAGATAATAATCTATAGATTTGAATATCGATAATACTCAATGACATCGGCTCTCGCGGTCGCTTATTGACGCCAGAGCAGTGCGAGAGAGATGGAGCTAATTACGGCAAAAACGTGCATTTATATTCGTTTACCGTTAAAAAGCAGTTGAATTTAAAAGTAATTTTTTTGTGTTCTAAAGTTAATTGTGATCAAAATTTTTGACTATAGTTGTTTTTCAATTTGGTTCACTCATGTGCAGCTATACATTGCTCTGCAAGGTAAAAAAGGCGACACTACGAAATTCCACAGGTAGGCAACACAAAAAGGCACATTGTTTAGATAATATTTTCATTGTTATGTTTAAGTAGATAAAATTTATTATTTATTATTTACTGGTGTTATAAGTTCAATAAAAAACCGCATTTACTAAAAAAACTTTTCAAAAAACTCTAAAAATTTAATTCTACCTTAACACAAAATATACGTTTAAATCATAGAAACTACCTTGGACAAATGATAAAAGAATGTTTTTCAATATATAAAAAAATATTTTAATTTAAAATTGAAGTAGCGGTATCTAATAAAAAACACCCAAGAATAGTAACAAAAATAACTTTACAAGAATTATATAGTAAAAAATATGTATATAATGTACTAAAAATTCATAATCTATTTATAAAAAGTCGAAAAAGTTTAACAAAGAAGCACAATGTTCCGAAAAAAACTTTAAACCCCATATTCCCATTTAAATTCCGTTACTTGCCGGGCTTTCTTGCCGTAATTAGCTCCATCTCTCTCTCGGACCTCTCTCTCTTTCGTTGGCCGCAAATAAATTCACAGCAGCAATACCTCGGGGCCGGTCCATTATATCATGTCATTGATAATACTCGATAGTTTTCATCACAAATGCATCAAAATTATCCATAATTATGGTTTAAAGCATATTGCTTGCGAAAAAGCCCGATTCCGAAGGAGGAGGGCTCTTTCGCCAAAATGTGAAAATGAACAAGAGTTGTTTTTAAAAGACAATACACTTAAAAGCTAAATTATCTGATTAGTTTGATGCACGAGTGTAATTTAGGGAAAAAAATTACTCGAAAAAAGTTAAATTATCAAATGAAGGAATAATAGTTTTCAAATTCAACAATTAAAAACATTACAGTGCAATTTTCGATTTCTACATGCAATTATCGCTGTAATCAAACGATAATTGTCGAGTAGACAAATGGGTGAGTGTAATTTTCAATAATAATTTGATAGTGTGATAATAAAATAATTCCGATTAGAAATGTTTGAAAGATTTTTATTTTTATTTCAGGGGCATTCAAACTGAGTTGGAAGAAATCGAATCCCGTATGGAAGAATATCCATTGACTAGAGCTCTTTTAAAGCTTCTTGATACGCTCACGAATTTCGGGATTCCCAGGAATCTTGGCGCGGGGCCTAGGAAACCGGGCTTCGATCCTTATTTATCCTTCATAATAAATTCTGTATTTTTGAAGTATAATTCTAGGTAAGTAATATGATGGATGGCTAATGGTTCCTTCTTAACCAAACTTAAAAATATTGAATTATTATTCAAAGTCTAGAGCAGAGACAAGAATGGGACGCGTTACTGGTCCTGGAAATTTGTCCATTACGTTTTATCTCTCTCTGTTTTAACGCAAGTTCCTATAACTATATCTCTGTCATTTATCATGGGAGGTAATAGCAGAGGGTGCAATCATCGCCTTTTCATGGTTGCCAAGTTGTTTACAATTTCTGCATGTAAACTTTAATGTCTTTCTTTGGCTAAAACCTGATTATACTATATACTAAGAATCGAATATTTTTAACTTTTAAACTCTGGCAATACATATTGTGAACACCGAGTATTGTAGTTGTGGATGTTATTGTGTGTTCTAAACTGTTTTAAGTTTTGCCAAATCCATAGAAGACTTTTGTAAATAAACAAAGATGGAAAGGTTAGGATTCAGTGGTGGCTCGCGGGTCCAAAAACAGGTGTAGTGCAGGAAGGGAAAAAAGCGCATTCACCATTTTAGCAAAATTGAAAATACTCAACTATCAAAAGTCTAAGTAAAAAGTCTTAATATCTAAACTTACCTAAATTTTATACACCAAATCAATCATTCTATCTTTTAATGCAGCAAATTTATTAATTATATCTTCATAAAATGGTTGAGTTTTTATCAGTTCCTGTAGAAGCCCCTTTTGAATTGAAATATTGGCCAAAGATAAAAGTCTATCTTTGATATAGTGTTTCTTAAGAAAGTTTTTAAACGCTTAAGACAAGAAAAACTTCGTTCCACTGACACGCTTGTCGACGATATCGTTAAAATTAGCGAAAAAAGTTTATACACCTCGGTAAAAATGTCTTTATTTGCGCCAACTTGTTTCACTAACTGCTGCAATGAAATATTTTTATAACATTTATCAGCAAATATTAGAACAATTTTTTTGAGCCTCTGATTTTTTGGAAATGATTCGGCATATATCTGCAATAAATTTTAAAAAGAATCAGTGGAAAAGTTTGGTTATACTGGCCAAACTTTGCAGTATCAGCAAGACAAAGAAATTGTAGTTTGTAACAATCTTCGAATCTTACTTCCATTTCCATCAAAATATGATCTAATATTTCATAGAGAAGTGCTCTGTACTGTCCTTTAATTTCTTCCTGTGAAAAATCACTGTCGCGAATAATACTTAAACGGAAACAACCGAAATAATACGTGAAAACCAACGAAACGACCAAAACCTATACCATCTTCTTAAGGCTAGCGATTTACCAAGCAATACATCTGATACTCCCACCCGCGATTCTGGCCGCCGGCAAGTATAGCGTTGTCTTGGCAACGGAGCGTCAAAGCGTAAACAAAACCCCGCATGAGGTGTATACTTCGGTCCGTTTTATATTTGCAATAACCTTGCTAATCGCGGATTGCGATATCGCGTTACCGAAAACGGAGAAAAGCGCCTCGCGCCAGCGGTTTATTTATCTGCTAGATTTTCCATGGCGAATTTTACAAATAAGGAATAGAAATGAGAAAAATGAATTGAATAATAGTAATATGTTTTTTTATGTTTTATTATTTATTTTTGGTGAAGTGGCACTTCACTTACTACACCTGACTAGCCGCCACTGTTAGGATTTTGAGTTCTACAAATGTCTGCCTCACATCCTCACCAAACTAGAGACCAGCCATGATGCGTACTGCCTTTCTTTGTAAACCAAATATTTTTTGTGCGTGTGGAGAATGGCCCCAAGCAAGAATCCCATAGGAGTGGAATAGGCCAAAATATGCCTTCATATAAGTGCCTTTATTAGAAATACGTTTCAGATTTCTCTTTGGATGATAATTCAATATTTTTAAGTTTGCTTAAAATACTGGACCCACTGTTAAGGTGGCCGTTAGACGCTTGTTCTTTTAATATCGTCACTGTATAATATTTTTTTGTTTTTAGGTCCTATAGAGACGTTGCAGAAAAATGGGACGTGGCCTTGCTGTGTCTTAAACTTTTTGAGAAATTTTTAAACCAGTTTGATCCGAAGGTAGGCAACCTTAAAATGGTGTTTTTTTACTAATCTACTTATAAGTGTTTCGTTTTACAGATCAGCGATTTTCCTCAAAATTCCTCAACAGAATTCAACAGTCCACCCGGTTACCACCTGATGCTGCAGCTGAACAGTAAAACGGAAACGTTAAACGTCATCCTGGACATCATCGCCGAAGGAAATAGCTATTTCGACGGATACGTAGCTTTTCAAGGTCAAGAAAAGGTCAGGCAATGCACGTTGGCCTGTCTTAACATTGTGCATCGAGCACTGGTTTTGCAAGCCAAGTTCTTCAGGTAACTAAATCAATATACAGGTTGTCCCAACTCCTTTTATACGCGAAATAACTTCGCCCCTGTATAAGAAACAAAGATATTTCTAAAAGAACTAATGTTTGATTGGAATCACCTATTTTGTTGGCAGTATTGGTAAATATACAAGCAGTCTCAAATATAAATACAAAAATATACAGGGCGACTTTAAAAGGTATGGAAAACCACAAATTCCTAAAATATGATGATTTAACTTAATTTGCCTTAGTCCTCAAGTGGATGATTTCGGAGATACAGGGTGACAAAAATGTATACTGGTTTTAGTTTTTTTAAATAATTTTGTTGATAACAGGTATATTTTTGCTATCAATTTCATTGTAAACTTTAGAGGGTGCTACCTCTGGTGTCTTGCACAAATTAAAAATAAAATAACTTTTTGAGCTACCCTGTACTCTTTTAGATAAAAATTCTTAGTCTTCAACATATTGCTGGATGGAGAAATCCATTAACTCGCAAATTCTTAGGTATTTAGAAAAACATAAAATTTTACATGACAGGCAATACGAATTTCGTCACAAGAGATCTACAGCAGATCTTCTTTCCTTCGTTTCACGCAACTGGTACAAGTCTCTTGAGTTTCTAGGTGAGTCCCAGATCGTTGCTCTTGATATATCTAAAGCTTTCGACCAAGTCTGGCATGACTCACTTCTTAATAAACTTCCCTCCTACGGTTTTCCAACTAAACTCTGCTCTTGGCTCTCCAGTTATCTTTCTAATCGACGTATATCAGTCATTGTTGATGGCCACTCTTCAAGCTTTCACGAAATTAATGCTGGAGTGCCTCAGGGTTCAGTACTAGCACCAACTTTGTTTCTTCTTCACATCAACGACCTTCTTTCTTCCACAACCAATCCCATTCATAATTTCGCCGACGATAGTACCCTTCACTCCAGTTTTCTGGTTCCTAAACCCATCAGTAAACCTGATTTGGAAACCAAACACAGAGTGATGCAGATATCTCTTTCGCAGGATCTTAATTAAATATTGGATTGGGGCGCCAAAAATCTCGTCCATTTTAATGCATCCAAAACACAATCATGTTCCTTGTCGCGAAAAGAGTCACCAAATACTCATACTCTACTTATGAGCGGCCAAGTTTTACAGAGCAAAGACACCTTTAATCTGGTGGGCGTCACATTTGAAAATAACCTTAACTGGCATAAACACATTGTATGTATAGCCACGGCAGCTTCAAAAAGCTTGGATTTCTCTTTCGAGCCAAAAAGTATTTTTCCCCCTCTAATTTATACACTTTGTGTGTATCCCAAATCCGACCTCCGTTGGAATATTGTTCTTACATCTGGGGCATGGCGTCCCCCACAACCCTAAGCATTCTTGATTCCATTCAAAGAAGAGCTATTCGTCTCATTAATGATCCTTCACTTCACTCACGGGGATTTTCGGACAACATTAATATTGGACCATTTTTTCTTAATCAAAATTTGAATGTAGAATTTTATTTGGAACTACTCGAAGAACTAATTTTACCCGCTTTAAATGATGTATCCAGGGAAAATCAGGAAATTTGGTACCAAATGGATGGCTGCCCAGCCAGTTAGCCAATGTAAGAAGACAATTTTATGAACGTCTGGAGGTCAGTAGCTGCAGCCCGTATTAAAATCGCATATATCCCGAAAACCAAACGAAATTCGAAAAAATGCTTAGAGACAAGTTTTGTTAAGCATTTAGTAAAGTATTTAATTGCGCTATCAAAATTTATTAAAATCAGTGGCGTACATGTTTTAATTAAAAAAATATTTTGTGTCTACCCCACAAGTACGCCTCTGGTAAAAATATAGCAAATTCCTTATAGTCCAAATATGCCTACTAATAAATGTACCTTATGTCCCAAATTTTAGCCAAATCGCTGGCGTAGTTTTAAAAATATTAAAAAAAAGAAAAATTATAAAAAATTAAACGCCCTGTATCTTGGAAACAAAGTATATGCGGACCCATGTTCATATGACATTTTTGTCTTATTTTTGGCTAAGGAATCTCCCCTTAAGCGATGGCATATGTTTTTTGAATCACCCTGTATAAAACTTCCTAAGTATTTATACAAGGTGTTTTTTCAGTACCTTAGCGTTGTCTTCTGCAAGCATCATCCTATCCAGCATCAGCAAACTTCTGCTGACCATAAACAGGAGATCCGGACGACCTGATCACTGCATTAACATCGCCAAATACGTCACTTATATGCAGTACCTGCCTAAACACAGTTTAATAGCTGTAAAGATTTTGGGACACATCACCAGTACTGCTGTGGGTCATAATCAGTTTATGAATATTTTGATGTCGACTGAGGACTCGCAGAAGGTGATCAAAAGTGGATTTTTCGAATGCCTCGATTCGAATAACGACGATGTTGATACTAGTAATGCTACGAAAAAAGAGGTTTTGAGGTAAGTTGTTAGAGACATCTTGCACCCCTTATTTTGCAATTCCGTCGTGGTTAACGTTATTCTGAGACTGCGCAGTAACGCAAACATGATCCGTTATCGTTATTAACCATACCGGACTCCTTTAATTACGGATGATTACCGAAGAGCTTATCGTTATCGTTATTGTTAAACTGCGTGGTTGCCGGATTGTAGAAATTTTAATATCAATTATTTAAAAGGTTAAAATTTTATTGCCGTATCAATTAAAATATCATTTATACAAAGGCTGTAATTAGCGAAAAATCTATAGCTGTAATAAAAATCAAATAGTGTTAAGAAATTCAAACGGACTTGCACTTTTACGGATATTCTAAATCAGTAATTAATTTAGATGTTACAATCTGGCAAACTTGCTTTTTATTCTACTACCAAACTTAACCTTACTTTTGTGTTTTGCTTATACTGTATTGTTTGCATCTACTTTAAAAAACGAAATCAACAGAAGTGTTTGCATATATTTAAATATCAATTTATATCCTATGAAAAATAAAAGTAATACTGATTTGTCGTTAACTTTAAAATCGGTGAACCACAGGCAAAAATAAGGTTATGTGTCGAAAGCGGAGACGCAAGATATATTTCTTAAAAGAGGCTGCAAAATCTCTGTCTTAAACTGCTGCCGTAATCGTTATGTTTAATAACGATAACCATAAGGAGGCCAAAAACGTCTGTTATTTTAAGAGGTGCAAAATGTCTCTATTAATATGGAGGATACCTTAATTTTTTAATACTAAATATAAGCGCTAAACAAGTTCCTTTATGCTACAAATAACACTGCGAACTGTGATTAAAATCGGTTACAATATACATAGGATATTAATAAATAACCGAATTTTTCTAAAAAGTTTTAAACTCCGTATCTTGAAAACAATGTATTTTCGGACCTATATACAGGGTGTCTCACCGGGAACTGCTGCTATCGATTTCTCTGAAAGTAGGCTTTGGAAAATTTTGAAAATTTTGTTACTTTATAAAGTCGGTGGGGGACATACAACTAAAATATTTTGACAGCTCCACCACTATATATTATTTATTTTTTAGATTCTGCGTAAAATTCTTAACATAATTTATGTATAATATTCTATACCTAAATCCAACACTTATTTTAAATTTTATGTAAAAAAATGACGTTTGCAAACCAATACATAACCATCAATTTCTTCTAAACAAAAGCCTTTAATATGAGTTGGGGTTGGGTTTCTCGTAGAGAAAGAGCTACTTTAGCAGACTGTATTGATATTTTAACAATTAATAAATACAGAGTGCTTAAAAATAATCGTTAAAAATTATTACGACAGAGACCTTAAAAGACAATTTTTTTAAATGGAAACCGCTATCTTTTTTTACCTTATCCTATTAAGCATCAAAAATAAGGATAGGTTTGTATAAGGATGTCTATTCTAAAAATTTATAGTTTTCGAAATATTAACGATTTAATATTTATCTATTCTAATAATGCATTTAAGAACGGGTAGGTACGGGGTAGTTGGCTGTGACGCCGCATTTTTTTGTCAAGGCCAACTAGAAGCCAAATTAAGTTCTCGGCCACGATACAAAGCGTCAGCAGCCAGCGTTAGCGGCCAGCGTTGAGCGGAAAATGTGAGAGCGCTGTCTTTGTCAAGTCAAGTCAAAATATGCTTTATTATCCGAGAAACAAGATTCTTATTGACAAAGCGGTGTAGAAATATACATTAAAGAAAAAAATCATCAAATGCAAACAAATAGACATAAAGACTACATAAAAAAGATAAAAAATATATAAAAAGTCAATAAATGGTTAAAATGTTAAAATATAAAAACAAACATTAGAAATAACCAACAACTTAAAATTAAATACAAATGTGAAATGTAACAAAAAAAAATACAGAGCTATAAATCGATAACAATTTAAAAAAGAAAAAAAATCATGCAGATTAACATATATAGAGCAACAAGGAACAAAAAATGAAGCGTCACAAAACATCACTGTAAAACTCATCCAAACTATAATAAGCTTTACCAATTAATATATTTTTAATTTTTCTCTTAAAAAGGTGTAGTGAAGGAGAGGCTTTTATTTCATTGGGTAAATGGTTGTACATTTTTATGCTTTCATAAATCACAGATTTTTTGTTATGGTCCGAGTCGGTATGGGCAGGGATATGTCATGTGTCTGGCGAGTGTTGTAAGACATGTCCCGTGAAACAAAATTGTGGCGGTTTTTATAAATAAGGGTGACAGTCTCCAAAATAAATAAACTGTAAAGAGTTAGTATTTTCTGGCTTATAAATAGAGGTCTGCAAGAATCCCTTGGTCCCGCCCTACAAAAGTATCTAATAGCTCGCTTCTGCAAAAACAAACTGTTAACAAGATAATTGGCGGACATTCCCCAGAAGGCAATCCTGTATCTAAGGTCTCTTTGATCTATATATGAGAATAAAAGAACTACTCCATACCTACCCGTACTTAACTGCATTGTTAAAATAGATAAATAATAAAACGTTAATATTTTGAAAACTATACATTTTTGGAATAGACATCCTTATACAAATTTTCCCTTATTTTTAATGTCTAATAGGATAAGGTAATAAAAGATAGGGGTTTCCGTTTGAAAAAATTGACTTTTAAGGTTTATTTCATAATAATTTTTAACAATTATTTTTGACCACACTGTATTTATTAATTGTGAAAATATCAATACAGTCTACAAAAGAAGGTTTTTCTTTACAAGGAACTCAACCCCAACTCATATTAAAGGCTTTTTTTAGAAGAAGTTAATGGTTATTTATTGGATTGCAAACGTCATTTTTGATATCAAATTTACAATAAGTCAAAAACGGTTGGACTTAGGTATAGACCATTATATATAAATTATGTTTAGAATTTTACGCAGAATCTAAAAAATAAATAATTTATAGGGTGTTCAATTTAAAATAAGGAAGTTGACATTAACTTCCGGTATAACCGGAAATGGTAGAGCTGTCAAAATATTTTAGTTGTATGTCCTCCACTGACTTTATAATGTTACCAAATTTTGAAAATTTTCCAAAGCGTACTTTTCGAGAAATCTATCCGGTGGTACACCCTTTATTGCCCTGTATAGAGCATATCTTTACTCAAAATTTGTAAACTTAATCCTCCAGAAAACAAATAAAGCATGAAAATTAAAATTTAATGTCAGTAGCGGCTATTCAGGTGTAGTAAGTGAAGTGCCACTTCACCAAAAATAAATAAGAAAACATAAAAAAACATATTACTATTATTCAATTCATTTTTCTTATTTCAATTCCTTATTTGTAAAATTTGCCATGGAAAATCTAGCAGATAAATTAACCGCTGGCGCGAGTCGCTTTCCTCCGCTTTCGGCAACGCGACATCACAATTCGCCATCAGCAAGTGTATTGCAAATATAAAACGGATCGAAGTATACACCTCATGCGGGGTTTTGTTTACGCTTTGAAGCTTCGTTGACATGACAACGCTATACTTGCCGGCCGGCGGCCAGAATAGCGGTTGGGAGTATCGGATGTATTGCTTGGAAAATCGCTAGCCTTAACGCCTTTACACACTGACTGTTTTAGAGACTAAAAATAAGCATTATCCATTAGGTGGAGTGCACTTTTCCGCGGTGTATTTTTAGTTCTCGGGATTTTGATTAGTACTCGTAATTCTGGTTAGTGGAACGGAGTTTTTCCTTACCTTAAGCGTTTAAAAACTTTCTTTAAAAACAGTATATCCCAAGATAGACTTTCATGATTGGCCAATATTTCAATTCAGAAAGAGCTTCTACAGGAATTGATAAAAACTCAACCATTTTATGAAGATATATTTGATAAATTTGCTGCATTAAAAGATAGAAGGATTGATTTGGTGGTAACAGTTTAATAAACGGTTTTCTGCTATTTTAAGGGTTTTTTTTTAATTATAGACACTCCTAAATAAAACGTAAGTGGCGCACATCCAAAATATTCCGTTAAAAAAATATCAGTAAACAAACTTAAGGGACCGGGAAGTGAAAAGAAGTGCTGGGCGGAGTAAAATTGTTAAAACGAGTTAATGAAACTGAACAACACATGTAAAATTAAGTAAAAATTACATTTTTTCCACATATTTTTGAGAATAAAGATAAAAAATATAATAAATATAAAATTGTTAATTAATAACCTAAAAGTAAGAAAAAAGAACAACTTAAAACATCAGTTATACCATGCTAAATATGGAAAGCATTTGGCAACATCGGAAGGGTTTGATTCTATTTATGAGTGAATAAAAGAAAGAATTCACACAAACTGGATTCATAAAGTGTGTATTAGTCTCTGGTGTAATTAAAGGATTAAAAAAAACGTTGCCTAAAAAGAACTAACCTGACCACCCTTTATAATCCCTCTTTTATTAGTAAACATTTATACAACGTTGCCAATTATCCATAATAAAAGTGGACAATGCCAAAAAAATAATTTTTTATTATAAAAAAGGTAATTTTCTAGAAACCTGCAGCAACTCCGATTTTAACGAAATTTGGTATACGGGGTTTTTTGCAGCGCTGATCACGAATCTAAAAGATTTTTTGGCGGAAACTTTTTGTTCTCGAGATATTCATCATCAAAGTTCAAATCTGAACTAAGCTTATTTTCACTATATTCCTCCTTCTTTTTGCACACAGTTCTTGATTTAAAGCTAAAGTGTCACAAAATATTTGATTTTCACCTTTTAAAACCTCGTTTTTATACGTTTTTACATTATTTTTGCATTAAATTGCGTGGCTTTTCTTTGATAATGCGGCAACCATACATACACATAGGGCTTCATGGCACACTGGGATTAAAATGAGTCAAAGTATAGCTATGCAATTTAATGCAAAAATAATGTAAAATACGTAAAAAACAGGGTTTTAAAAAGTGACAATCAAATATTGTGTGCCACTTTAGCTTTAAATCAAGAATTGTGTGCAAAAAAAGGGTGTATATTGTAAAAATAGGATTAGTTTAAATTTCAGATTTAAATTAAAATTAAAGATCAGCGCCCCAAAAACCCCCGTATACCAAATTTCGTCAAAATCGGAGTTGCCGCAGGTTTCTAGAAAATTACCTAAAAAATAAAATAAAAGGAAATCATAACTGGTGCAGTTATTCATATTATTATTAAGGACAACTAATAGATAATATGTACGTCAAAATATTTTAAAAAATCGTTAAAATAGCAGAAAACCGTATACTAAATAATTACCGATTTGGTGTATAAAATTTAGGTAAGCTTAGATATCAAGACTTTTTACTTAGACTTTTGATAGTTGAATATTTTCAATTTTGCTAAAATGGTGAATGCGCTTTTTTCCTTTCCTGCACTACACCTGTTTTTAGACCCGCTGTGAATCGGTGAACTTTTCGCTACTTTGGGTCTAGATACCCACTTTTTCACTTGTTTAACCCTGTGTTGTACCTTTATGTTTCTTAGTTTAAATCGCTTATATTGCATTACAGATTACTGAAGCAGTGCCTGGTCTATAACCAGCCCAACCTCACCCACTTCCTCATGGGTTTCGACCTAAAACGCGACGTTTCGAAAACCGAATTTCAATACCCTGGCGTAATGAACTTCCCCAGGACTTGTCTCCACTCGCTGATATCCCTATTGGACAGCGTCATATCAGACATCGTGGAGTCCCCGCCGCCCGATTTGGTGGAGTCCGGATACCATTTGCTTTATCTATTGGCTTCGAACTACAAGACTAGCGGACCCGTGTTGAGATTCATCAGATTGAACAAAACGTTCTTTAGGAGTCATCTGAAAGAGTGCCAGAAGAATTTCGGAAAAGGTATTTTATTTTTGGCAGTGGTTAAACGACCGCCGGCGGTTTTGCTTAATTATGCGAAGAAAACCGCCGTCCGGTGGTTAAGCTTATAAAAAACTATTAATTATTTATTTTGCGTTCCGTAAGCGTTTTTAGTTTTTTTTTGGTTTTATTATTTAATATTATAGTTTAGTTAATAACGTATGTCCTAAAAGTTTTGGCACACAATATTTATCGTTTTTTCGATCGAAATTTATTTAAACACTAACTAGTTATCATAAATTACAACTCAATACTTAACTAAACTATACTATCGAATTATGTGGAGTGGCCCATTCTGCTCTACAAGACGCAAATTTCTTCGAATGTCTCTCATGAGGTCCTGGACGGAATTCAGTTCAATTTCTCTTAAATTCTCGTAAATTCGCCGTCTTAATTGTTCCTCATCTTATGCTTCCCAGCCTTCATGATAAACCTTTCTAGACAGTACAGCCCAAAAATCCTCTATTGGGCGAGCCTGCGGCAAGTTGGAGGATTATCGTTTTTGGGAACAAAAGGTATGTGGTGTTGTCGAAGCCAGTTTTGGGTATCTCTTGAGTAATGGCATGATGCTAAGTCTGGCCAAAACATGATATCGTCATTAGCATGATGTTTGCAGACAAACTGAAGCAATTTGGAAATGCAGTTATCAATATAGCTCTGACTATTCAAAGCTTCACCCCTCACTCTTCCCAGAAAAGGTCGGGATACACCCCTGTTAGAAATTGCGCACCAGACAAGGATTTTATCTGCAAATTTCGCTTTATGTTTGTATCTAACATTGTCAGGGCATTCCTCTACGTTGTCCGTATAAAATCCACCGTTTCCCTTCATTTCAGAATTACTCAAAGTGAAATACTTTTTGTCATCTAAAATAATGATTTTTTCATTGGCAAAATGTACCCGCCTCAGTTGACGACAACATCTTGGTATACGAAGAAGCTGCGCTTGAGAGTATTTGGGGCACTTACGTCTCTTTCGATATTTAAGACCATTCCTCCTCAATTCCAACGATATCGTACTCTTAGAAGATCTGTATTGCCTAGCCAGTCTCCTCGTTGACATTCCAATCTGGTTTTTTGCTCTTCTCACCAATCTCTCTGACCTCTGTGCGGTAAATGCACGTGGTCTTCCACTTTTGGGAGATTCAGACATGGTATTCCCTGCTCGCACTCCGCTATTGTTCTATAAATGGTTCTGCGTGAAATGTTTTCATTCTGGAATATTCGACAGATTTCAGTTTTGGGTATCCGCCCAACTAACTTGTAGATACTTTTTCTTATTTCTGATTTATACGACATCCTAAAGCGAAATCTTCAAATTAAATAAATCTCTACTGACAGTAAATAAAGTAAATAAACTTTTGTTTTCAAAGGCAACTTGATATTATTTTGTTTTTGTTAAAATTAAAGACAATGAGTTTTGTGCCAAAACTTTTAGGACATACGTTAGCACCCTTTGGAAAAACATGTTCGAGTAGTATAGCTGGATGGGGACAGACAAATAAAACTACTATTTTATTTATCCTAACGTTTCGTGGCTGGATTGCCACCTTATCAAGGACCTATAGTTAAAAAGACACGTTAAAGATGGGCCCATATTTAATTCATTCTGAAAGCGATGCCGCCAAGTACACAAAAAATTATAAAGTAAAGAAACCCTTTTGTGAACAATGATTTATTGCAGCAAAAATATTTAACCCGACGAGTTTCTAGTACCACGCCACGTGCCACCGGTTTTATAGTAGGACAGGAGCGAAATGAGAGGATGTTTTTAAGTACCTGATATGTTTTAGCAATGTTTTTTTATTATTTATGTAAAAATATGTAATCAGGCTCTGTCCGAGGCTATGTGCATTCGAAAAGGTTTGTTTACTTTATCATTTTTGTGTACCTGGCGGCATCGCTTTTAGAATGAATTAAATATGGGCCCATCTTTACAAAACTATTTTGTTACATGAACCCAATTATTTACAACAGTAAAAATACTTTGAAAAAATTTGTCAGGCAGGAAAGGCGAAAACTAACTTATCAGGACGTTATCGCCTATATTACAGTCAGCAATTAAATATAACTTAAAATTCTAAAAAGTGGAAAATTTGTCTGAAAATTCCACACCACTGTTTTTTGACCAATCAAATGTGTAGTTTTGGTTGCATTACCATGACAACACAAGTATTTATCGGAAATTTTTTTCTCCTGACTGGGTTACCCTGGAGCGAATTATAGTGGAAATTTTTTGACATAATCATTGAATTTGTTTTAACGTCATGTCTGTCATACACATACATAATTAAATAAAATGTTATTTTGTACCAGTTGTAGTATTTTAGACATAACATAATATAAAATAATGTAAGGTTTTAAGACCCTAAATGACAATTTTATATAACTACAGTTAGTAAAATAATATCATAAGACTGAAGTACTAGACATAAGTGAAGAGCAAATGAAAGCAAGGTATGGGTCTAAAAAATTAAAATAAACTATTTTTACCAACTGTAGTAATATAAGGTGTATATAATATAAAAGAATAAACAATGATAAGCTCTAAAATTACATTAATTTGCAACTACAATTGGTAAAATGGAAAATATGTATTTTATAGTAAAATTTTAAAGCTCGTGTCAAAGTTACAAATATTAATTTAAAAGAATATTATTTAACACAAACTTGGTGTGAAATTTTCTTACCGAATACCACACGTTATTCCGGGAAATTTTTCTCGGCCACGAATATTTTAAGAAAATTCTCCCTCGCCTGCGGCTTGGAAAAAATTTCCGGAAATAAATTTAGCACTAGTGGTATTACTAGTGAAAATTAAAAATAAAAAAATGTTAGTTAATCATCCGGAATTCGATCTCGGACCCGGTGACTTATGTGTCAACACTAGCAACCATGTAGCTATGGGAAAACTTGCATTACATTTTTTAAATCTTGATAATATGCTTAAATTTTACTATTTTTTCATATCTTTTCCTTCATAGATATTTACAAATGAAATAATTATAACATTTAATATATTAAGCACCCCATGCTTTTATTCTGAAGTGAATTATTCTGTTATTATCCTAAATTTTATTATAATTCTATTTTGAGGTATATAATTATATTAATATATTTAACAAATTAATTATAAATTTTCGGCGTAGATATAAAAAACCGCCGGACGGCGGTTATCTTCTTAAAATTAAGCAAAACCGCCGGCGGTCGTTTAGCCAGTGCCTTTTTTTATTTTTTTATTAACTAACAATAGTAGGTGATTAAAAACCGACGAAACTACTGTGCCGTAAGGGATTATATACAGGGTGTTTATAATTTTACAGGATTACAAGATTTAAACCAAATTTCTTGGCTAATGAAAACACTAGCCATTGAGCTGAAGGTGGCTAGCAGCACGAAACAAGTCACATATTTGAAGCAGCTGAGCAGCTTCCTGGTGAACATCCCTTCCAGCGGTGACGGCCAGGAGGATATCTTCTCCTTGGTACAAAAGAACCTTTTGGACAGCAAGATTATCACTTCTGACGATGTTAAGCTAGAGAACTTCATGACGTCTTTTATAGATCATTTTGAATTTATGTCCAACCCCGTAGATGTACCTTCGTGGGAATTTTTCGACAACAACGCGTTGAATCAGATTTTGCAACAGTGTCAGAAGAAATCGCAGCTGAAGCTGATTGATTTAAAGAAGTTGCATCAGATTTTGTATGACGAATTGAAGAATTTGCAAGGTAAGGATTTCTATTTATTTATTTACCTATTAATTTATTTATCTATTTATTTATTTATCTAGAAAATTTTTGAAATTTAGGTTAATTTTAGAAATTTTCAATGTGTTTTATAGTGTATCTCAAAGTATATCGCTTTGGCTTTTGACGGCAGTACTCCAATAGACCTGCCGACAGCAATAAAACCGCGGATCAGTAGGTATTCGAGGGCAGAACATTAGGGACGGACTCTAATAATATAAAGATTTATAATTTATTGTTTATTTTAGTAGGTATAATCTTAAAATTACATTAAGAAATTAAATATATTTTTTATAATTATAAATAAATTTATAACTGTATTATCTATACGGAATTACATTTTTATCTAAATATCTAAATCTAATTCGGTTTCACCATCAGAGTCATCGTTGAGATTAATCTAATACGATTTATGTTGTTTTGTACAGAAATGTAAAAGTCCTCAATTTTTAAAATGTGCTGTACTGACTTTTTCCAGCTCTCTACTGGTATATTAGTAATTACATTTTTTATCAAATTTATAACACTGGGACTTAAAGTAGGTGTAACATTTTCTGCTCTAATCTTTGATTTTACTTGGTTCCACAAATGTTCTGTGGGGTTAAACATACAGTGATACGGAGGAAGACTTAAGACAGTATGCCCAGCCTGTTCAGCCAAATTGTCACATACATATTGTTTTTTAATTGCATATTAATTATAGGACTTCCAAAAGTTGCGCTTTTTTAACACGCTTTTATTAACTTGGGTTGTAACTATCTATCTGGCTGCCTATGTAACGGAATCTTTGAGCCTAATTTTAACCAACTTCCAGCTATTCGATTTCTTTGAAACTTTGCACACGTATTAAGGACCCATGACAATGCAATAATCTGCAAACAGTATCCCTTTATCTTTTTTTTAATCGCCAGGAAAAAAATTCCATTATATTATAAAAACAACACCTAGGATGCCATCTGTTGGAAAAATTTCAAACTTTGCTATTAAATGAAGAAGAAATTTTTTAGTGGATTGCAAAATGTTGGCAACATTGCCTGGATTGCCATCTGTTGGCAAAATTTGAAACTTTGCTACTTAATGAAGAAGAAATTTTTTAGTGAGTTGCAATCTTTTGCAAATTTTAAAATTTGCTACCATTGTCATTTCATAGGGGCTGGTTATTTTCTTTTTGCTGCTTAATTAAATAGTATGTTCTAATTTACTGTTATATTAAGAATTTTGTGCAATATAACGAACTAAAAAATGAAAAATAATTAATAGTTTAAAAAACTAAAAAACACGCTTTTATATGCAACCGAACTAAAAATTAAAAAATAATTTTTCATTAAAAAAATATTTTCACTTCATAGTAAAAAGCGTGGGGTGCATTTTACTATTTTTTCATAACTTTTCCATCATAGATATTGGCAAATATAATAATTATAACATTTAATATATTAAGCACCCCACGCTTTTTACTATGAAGTGAAAATATTTTTTTTAATGAAAAATTATTTTTTAATTTTTAGTTCGGTTGCATATAAAAGCGTGTTTTTTAGTTTTTTTAAACTATTAATTATTGTAACTGAATTCAAAATAAATATTCCTGGATTTCAGTTTTTGAACTTGATGAAGCTGGTGCTTTGTGTAGAAGACGGCTGTGGTAGCTTGCGTTATCCATGACAATAACACTGTTGTTTGGAATATTTTTTAAAAGATAATTTTGAAACCAGTTTTCAAAAAGTTCTGCGCTTGTATCCTCGTGATAATCCAAGCTCGAATCCTTAATATTCTTTGCAGACAACAGCAAGCAGTTTGGGACAAATCCGTCTTCTGAACCAGCGTGTATTATGGTAATGCGTTTTCCTTTATTTAAAGGTGCTTTTGTCTGACAGTTTTGACTGGAATCCACCCATCCTTTGGATACTGTGTCGTGTGTATCGAACCATGTTTCATCAAGGTAAATTATGGATCTGTTTTCTAACCTATACTTGTCTTTTGTCTATTTTGCGGTATTTAAATCCCATTTTACAAACAACTTTATGGAGGGTGGCACGGCTACTATTTATATTAGTGTCGTCTTCTAGCTTCGTTTTCAGTTTATCCAAGGTAGGAACAACTCCGCTTTCATAAAGACAATATATTTTCCTTCTTGTTAGGTCTTGATCACTATTGTCTATACGGTGAGATCAAAAATCACTACGCTTTTTTCTTTTGTTCAATTCTTCACTATTAATAATATCCCTTATCGACGATATTGGAGATTTTGTAAGTAGACAGGTTTCTTTTAAAGCTTCTTGTTTAATAAGTCCCCTACTGATTAAAGTTTCATACACATTTTTACAACCTGTTTTGCATCTAATGACAAATGATTTCGACGCGACATACTTATATGTATTCTCGTAAAATAACTTTTTCGAAACGCACAGTAAAAACGCTTATTCAACACTACAACTAAAATATTAGCAGAAATATTTATATAAATGGTCAAGAGATATTTATACCTGGCCCACCCCTGTCATTATGAACTCATAGGTTAGCCCAATAACAATAGGTCATAAATCATTAAAGGTTTATTAGGGTATTGCCCGTCAAAAGCCAAAGCGATATACTTTGAGATACGCGGCTGTCGCCTCATGCGACAACATTCCCACTCGTGTGAAATATATCATTTTCGACAGTTGTTATGTAATATACTATTTCAACTCTAGTGTTGAAAAGTAGATTTCAACACGCTTGTGATCTTATTCGTTTTCTAAAGGGTTCAGGAAAGTGTTTTATGTCATTTTCATATAAAATATGGACCTAACCTACCTTGCAACAAAGAATTCAAAACACATTTTAATTTTGAAGGGGCATTTTTAAATGCAGTAAGGAAGGAAATATTTAATATTTTTCCTACTGTATAATCCTCGTTTATTTTTTTTTAGGTTCCGCCGCAATCGGGCAAATCCAGGCCATCAATCAGGAAATCCCCAAAGTCCTCAAATACGCCCTCAGTCTTAACAAGAGAGCCGAAGCTTCTGAGGCCGTCATCGACCTGGTCGACTCCTGGAGACAAGTCGCAGAAGTCCTGGTCAGTTTTATGCCGTTGGAGATCCTCGATGCCAAAGAGCAACAGGTGATCAGCATCACACTGTTGCTGAGCCTGTTGAAAAAGGTCGTCAAAGCCCAGTTATTACCGGAAGTATCCAGGTTATTGTCCGGATCCGTATTGCTAATGATGGACAACATCAAGAGGTAACAACAGTGTATTAAGAGTAGCTTAGGTGTCATTCCCTGGTAAAAGGGTTTTCTATTTTTAGCGCTCTATCTTTAAATGGAAATAAAACTAATTATTAAAGAATATACAGGGTGATTCAAAAATCGATCTCGAAACTTAAGGGGGTGTCTACTTGACAAAATAGGGGTAGAGCTTCAGATAATTTTTTTAAATGTCATTCGTTTTCGAGTTGCAAGCCGTCAAAGTTCAATTTTTATTTTGGTTTTTTTGCCATATTGCATTTATTTTCAAACCAATCCAGTTGATATTTTGCACACAAATCGAGCATTGCAGATTCTAAAATTTTAAGACAAAAGTACTTTTTTAAATACCGCCAGAGGGTACTTTACCTAAAACTTAAAAAATTATTTACATCATAACTTTTTTATTTTATAATAAAATAATTTTGTGTTGAAAATAATAACATTGTAAGATTCTAAATAATGATGACACACAACAACAAAATGAAAACATAACTGGCCTTGTTCAGTGTTGGCAACTGTATTTTAGATCTAGCTAAAAAATCCTTGTGTTACTTCAAGGTTAGTTTATATTTACAAGGTTGCGACACATCCTCAACTTTAGGCGGTTCGAGGTCGGGAACGCAAGGAAGGGCACTTCTCGGAGAAAAGTTGGCAAGACTGGGTGAAATCAAAGCTGATGATCAATCCAGTGGCGTCTAGAATTTGCGCATTTCATTTTGCATTGTTTTGGAAGTGATATTTGTTGAAAGATGTAATTCCAAATGTTTTTTATTTAAAGTAAAAGAATTTACAACTTAATAATAATTAAAAACTGTTGTGTAAACGGTTGTTCTACTAATACAATAAACTGTCTATCTCCGGCATTGAACAACATGGCCGAAAATGGGAGATGTGACGTCATAACACGTCAAAGCAATATGGCCGAATGTCGTGACCTTATATAGACTGACTTTGACAAAATCCGAAGTTTTGTTATTATTATTAATATTATTTATATCTTCTCTAGTACCTACTCCTCTCACGCGATGTTGCCAGAATATGCCCAATTTCCTAAGCCTAAAGTTAAACGTAAATTTGGCAACGTCAAAAATTTTACGCATTAGGAAGTTTATCGAATTTTAACATAAAATACTACATTTACAGGTATTACTTGCGGGAACAAAAGTTCAAGAAGGTGAATCCTGAGCCAGAAAATACCTCGTTTAATGTAATGTCGTATTATTTTAGGTAAGTAAAAGTTGGCGGTTGGGTTTTATTACGATAAAAATTCGCGCATTTAGTGTGACGTCACACGACGTTGACGTTTTTCTACCCTCAAGCACATACCTATTAGAGGCAGTCTTGCCGCTTAGCTGTGCAAACAATCGCATGCTTAAAAAGCAATAAACTTTAGCTCTGCATAATCATAGTGGTCAGCAGGACCAAAAGCGATAGATTATACTCTTGTCATATTTTTTTCTCATGCGCTTTTTCACACTACCATAAAGGCTGACTCTAGAGGTATATTTTTAAGGCTTTGAATGGAATCCAAACAAACCCCTCTCCTCCCCCATAAAACAAACAAAGGTTTCTATGGAAAATATACTTTATTTTTTATTTTTGTTAAATTAGTGGCACTATTTTAGATATTTGATATTAGTTTTATCAAAATGGATTACGAGGAACCTTTCAGAATTAATATCATCGATTGAAGTTCGTAAAAATTATACTTTTGTTCACATAGTTAGGTTAGGTGAATGAATATCACAAACAATCACGAAAATTTAGAGTCACAGTGTCACAAATAGCCGACACTAGTCGCAAACACTTTAAAACGCACAAAAAACTCACATAAACCGCGTTATTTTAACTTTCATCACGAATTCCTACAATAAAAATCTATTGTTTGGATTCCTTGTCTGCGTCGTGACGTCAGAACTAAATGCACGAATTATATTGAAGGGATTAAATATACAGGGTGTAATTTAATTGATGTCTAAAAATACAGGGTATGATTCCTTAGCTTATTTAAGGAAGAAAAGTTCATATGAACATATGTCCTAAACGTCTTAACTTTTGAGATACAGGGTGTAAAAATTTCGAAATCACTTATTTCAGTGAAAACTGTTATACTGGATATAAACCTTATTTAAATAAGTATTTATTATTTTTGTTACATAATTTCTAATTAAAAATTATAAAACCTAATTTTTAAAAGAAAAGATCCCGCAATGCTTCTTTTACGCTCTACAAATATGCAATAAAGTAATTTTTTTCCTTAAACTAACCAAGAGAAGGAAAAAAATTAAGATATAGTAAGAACAATTTAAAAGCGCAAATTCGGTACCCTTTGAAAATAATACAAAAAACATAAAAAGGCCGCCTTCAATCGGACTATTTTATACAAAGGCGCCGCTATCCTTTACAGCGACGCGCCGATACACTATGGGATAGAAATCCAATATTTGGGCCAAAAAGCAACTTTGAAATTTTAATGGCTCATGCTGTGTATTTCAAAGTAGATACTCCAAACTACATGTACGCAAAATCAGTTTTTGTACTTACAATTGCCTTTCTACTTTTTGCTACTTCTGAGTGTAACGACAGATACAAGATTTTTTATAATTTACAAGGTTTTCCATTTTAAAATTTAATATGTTTTGTCCTACACTGTCCTAAAAGATAAAAGCTTTCTGATAAAAGATATGGATTCTACAGAATCTACCCAACAAAACAGTGTTTTTTATTTATTTTATACGTTAAAAAATAAAAAAGTTGGGAAGATGTATCTCTATTACGCTTCTAAGAATAATTTAAAATTATTTTTCAGATTTGAAAGGTCATATTTCCGAAACTAATTGAGATAGACACATCAAATGTGGTATTTTTTTAAAGCATTTTAAAAGATTTTTTTGGTGGTGATATAATATTCAGGGTATTCCATTTAAAAAATCATAGCTATTGTCGTACCCTGTATATCATATGAGATAATAATCATCGGATTACTGATTGGAATACTACCGAATTAACCAAAAAAGCTGACATTTTAGTTTATTTTGTACAATAAAAAATAATAATGTTAAGGGGGTGTAAATTTATAATAACATATAATAAGTTTTAGGTTTCCAAAAAGAATTTGTAATAATTTATAATATTTTTCCAGTAAAATGCACCTCATTTTAAGTTAGATTGGTAAGTTTCAGAATTTTGACCAAAAAAATTAATTTTTATCCCATAGTGCGATGACCACCTGCATCAACCGGCATATCATAAAAGAAATATAGCAAAGGCGGCCGCGAAGACAAGCATGCCAATTTATTTGCTTAAAACTTTTTGTGATTTTTTTTCTTATCAAAGAGCACTGAATTTACATTTTTAAACTGTTCCTTCTATACAAAAAGCAGGATTTTTATTTGCTTAATCTAAAGAAAGCACAAAAATTTTACCCACATTTTTCAGTCAGTGGCGTACCGTTTTTTTGTTGAAAATATTCCTTCAGTTGCCTTTCGAGACGCCACTGGACTTATTAAATGTAATTAAGTTAGTGAATATTGGGTAAAGAATAGTTAGGATATTTAAAAAAAAGATTTTTTTTTTTGAAATTTTAACACTCTGTATCTCTAAAGTTAAGAGGTTAGGACATATGTTTATATAAACTTTTCTTCCTAAAATATGCTAACAAATCATACCCTGGACTTTTAGCCATCAATTAAATAACACCCTGTATTTAACATTTTCTTGAAATTATTATTTTGCCTATTTGCTTATTTAAAAAGTTGACATCCAGTAAATAACCCCTTAAACACATTTTAGTTCCCTAAAAGAAATCCTGGAATCCCTCGTCGAATGGATCATGACATCCGACGTGGTCGACGGCGAACTCCGTATCAACCTGTACGCGGCTTTGGTGACTTTCTTGCAGCTGACCAACGTTGAGCCCTCTCACGAAGACATAGTGGATGCGAATAACAGCCTGTACATCAGCCGACTGGACGGGTCCAGGTACAGCGTCGAAGGAAGAGACAGGCAGGTGAAGTTTTCTATGGACATCGTGGCGAATTTCGGAGAGAAGCTTATGGAAGTGTTGTGTCACGATTGTATTGGTGGTAAGTAAAAATACAATTAAAAAAATCTATTATTTATTTAAACATACAGTGCAGTGGCGGCTCGCGGGTCTAAAAACAGGTGTAGTGCAGGAAGGAAAAAAGCGCCTTCACCATTTTAGCAAAATTAAAAATACTCAATTATCCAAAAGTTTAGGTAAAAAGTCTTAATATCTAAACTTACCTAAATTTTATACACCAAATTAATCCTTCTATCTTTTAATGCAGCAAATTTATCAATTATATATTCATAAAATGGTTAAGTTTTTATCAGTTCCTGTAGAAGCTCCTTTTGAATTGAAATATTGGCCAAAGATAAAAGTCTATCTTGAGATATAGTGTTTCTTAAGAAAGTTTTTAAACGCTTAAGACAAGACGATATCGTTAAAATTAGCGAAAAAAGTTTATACGCCTCAGTAAAAATGTGTTTATTTCCGCCAACTTGTTTCACTAACTGCTGCAATGAAATATTTCTATAACTTTCATCAGCAAATATTAGGTCAAGTTTATTTTTAAGCCGCTAATTTTTTGGAAATGATTCAGCATATATCTCCAATAAATTTTGAAAAGAATCAGTGGGAAAAGTTTGGTTATACTGGCCAAACTTTGCAGTATCAACAAGACAAAGAAATTGTAGTTTTGTCGCAACCTATTCCAAGTATATATAAATAAACGAGCATGCTTTTAATGGTCAATTTTTACTATATTCTTAGCTAATGAAATCATATGTCGACCGGAAAGCGCCGATGTTCCCCGAACCCGACCGCGACAGGGCAAAAACTACCACTTTGGATTATCCCACTGGGTCAAAGATTGCAATAATAGAGCCCTCTAAGACAAGTACGCAAAAGCCTGAATCCTAACGAACATTATTTGACAAACAAAAAATTAAATATTTTCTTATCTGACAGGTTGACTTGTTTTACTTTTCATTTCAAGCTCTTTCTGTGTAATCTTTTTGCAAATATTATTTTAAAGTATAATTATAAAGTAAAGGATGTTTTTCAACCTCGTCCACAAATCTAATATTAAACAAATCTTTCTTTAATACAAAAATTTCTTGTAACACTAATTTTCCCGTGTAAAAACCAGACACAATCACAATATGAATTACAAACTGTAAACAAAATACAAAACGGTTCTCTATTGCAGCTCTTTACTAAAGGACGCGGATTGCTGAGATCGGACACGCTAATATGCCCACGTGCTGTCGATGCCTGTAAAAATCGCGTTCTCGTCGATGTTTTACCGACCCATGTGCGAAGAGCCTTGGTATAAATTATAGTAAAACATCATTGAGTTAATGATTAATTATTAATTAAAGAAGAACATAAAAAATGCTGGTTAATTAACTGCCACAAAAATCGTGTTTTTATACAGGGTGTTATGCAACATTATTTGTTATCATCTACCTTTTTTGTACTTTTAGGTCAAGAAATTTGCAAAATCCTAGCCATGTCAAGTTTAAGCCACCTAATTATATTAACAGGCAACGTGAACTGGGTTGTATACTTGTCGGGTCGTGGTTATCTTAAGCATATTATACAGAGCGTCATGGAAAGTGACCAGGAGTTAAGAAACATGTTGGAACCGGGAGCCGAAACGATCAAACCGCTCTATTTGTACTTGGCAAAAATGTTACTTCTGGTGAGATTGGCTGGTAAGTTTCAATGGCAAATACATACTCTTTATTAAAGTCGCTAAACCTCACCGTTTAGGCACCAATAGACATCAAAGTTTTCATCAATTTCAATCAAATTACCTACATACAGGGTGTCCAGTAACTCAACTGACAAACTTAACCAAACGAAAAAAAAAAGTTTTTTTTTTATATTTAACACACCGTAGTTCAAAAACTAAGACGTTTAGGACATATGTTTATATGAAGTTTTTTTATTATTTTTTGTTGTAGAATCGTTTAGTTTAGTTTGTCGGTTAAGTTACTGGACACCCTGTATGTACGCTGACTTGGCTGAATTTATGAAGCGGCAAATTATACGTACTGTTTACCTGTGTACTCGATGGATACCCGCTTCATAAATTCCACGAAGCGAGCGTCCAAGCTGATAACCAAAAATTTAGCATTGTTCTGGGTGTCTATAGTGAAACTGTCTTTGCTACTAGTTATTTTAGTTAGATACTTTATGAGAGCTGTATATTTTAGGTTCTAGAATGGGTGCCGAAATGATCATTGAACAAAAACTATTTGGAGTCTTCAGCAATATGTCCGTGTACGGCTGCCATCCGGAAATATCGAAAATCTGGCAACAGAGCGACGAGGTTCTCGAGGACTTTTTGCCGCCGATCGAACAACAGTACCTGCAGATCTGGATGCCCACTTTGGAGGTGTGCAACGCCATCTTGACCACGTTGGGCACTGAGAACCAATCGGCTGTTGTCCAGATAATGTATTTTCTGTTTAGTCATTTGGATGTAATCGAACTAATTTTGAGGTCAGTTTACAACACAGAAAGTGAAAATTTGAAAAATCTAAGATTTAAGAATAAAATGATGTAGGTAACTAAGAAAAAAAATTATAAACACAAAACATTTTTTCCTTATTTTTTTCTAGTGGTTATACTTGAAAACTAAAATACCGGGTGTTGCTCCGTCGAGCGGGACATAGGGAATCCCATGTAAATTTTGAAGTAGTCAAATATTGGCTCCCCTAATTATTTTAGAAAAAATGCTATTAGGATTTATTGAAGAGCACAGTAAGTTCCACCCATGAAAATTTGAGCATTTTTCAACCAACCAGTAAACAGAAAACTGCTTAGTACTTCTGCAACGTAGTATCTCATTATGCACCCTGTACTCTAGAAATCAATAATAAAAACATCATAATCGATTTATCAGTGACAATTTAGATCATTAATTTATAATGTCATTGCCAAAACTGAATTATTTTATACGGGAATTTCAAAAAGAATCCTCGCTTTTTATTTTAGTTTACAGCTAATTTCAACACATGCACTCACAGTTACGCAAGACAATAAAACAAATTTTTCTACATTTAGAAATCAATTTATGATGAAAATATCAGGATTTAATCAAATGCTCAAATATTCCTCCATTAACTGCCAGACAATAACCTAAACGATTATAAAACTTATTTCTTACGTTGGCTAGTTGGTACATCGATATTCTGGCACATTCAGCGGAAATAGCATTCCTTAGCTGGACTAAATTTTCATATTTTTTATTGGCAGCTTAGTCCCCATGTCCCCATAGAAAAAATCGTTTGGCGAAAGATCACGTCGATTTTCTTCACATTTGCAATTATTGATTACTGTGCCTGTAGTTTCAATTTTTTTATCGTCCGTTTTATTGTCGATTTACTTGGTATTGGCCTATTGGGAAAATAGGCTGCAAACATGTCCGCTACTCTTCGATAACTATTTCCCTGGTAAAACCAATTTAATTATAATAGTGATTTTTTCTTGATTTAAGTAGTTCATTATTTAAGAATGATGTGACATTGATCTGACAAGTTGATAGTAAGAGGTTAAATCATTTTTCTAGTATTTTATTATAAACTTCTAATAATACAAGGCGCGTAAGAAGATAGGAGATTCGTAACTTATTTTAGCATTTATCTCTTAGCTGGCGGACTGAGAAGAGCTGAAATTTGTACACTGGGTACAACTTTTCATGCTCTTTAAAAAATCCTAATAATATTTTCTTCTAAAATAATTAGGGGAGCCAATATTGGACCACTTCAAAATTTACATGGGATTCCCTATGTCCCGCCTCGACGGAGCAACACCCGGTATATCTATATGAATGACTCAACTATGGTGACCTAGAAGAAGGTGTGTAAACGAAATCGGTATTATTTGAGAAAAACGGGCTCAATTTTCAGCGTTTCTATTAGAGAACAATAGAGGCGCTCGTGATGACTATAAGATTTTGAAACAGTGTTGCCAGGCATAACTTTATATAGTAGAATTTACCCCATTTTTTTATAGAAAATATGAAGATTTTTTTATTAAACAGGTTTTTAATGTCACTAAAACTATTTTGTTTGCAATTTAAATAACTAAAATTTTAAGAAAAGTCTAAATACTCATTGGAAGATTTGAAAATATTATTTATTTACCTATACTTAGAATACAAAGTTACATTCTTTAAAGTAATTTGCACTGTCAATCTCCCAAGAGTAATTAAAATGGCCTAAATCTACTAAAAGTATTTAAAGGTTACCTGGTGATTAAAGTTTTTATTATTATTTCCTTTTTTCCCACTTTTGTTTTTATTTGAATTGGAAATATTTACCAATACAAATATCAAGTACACCACACAACACCACTTTATTGTTTTATATTTACATAATTGGTACAAATTTAAAGGAGTTTTTCGCTTAATATCTATTTATTTGTGTAAAATAAGGTAAATAATACATTTTAAATTTTGAGTAGTCATTTATGAAATGACATTGCGCAACATGGTTTTACACGGACTGCTTTGTAAAATTAAACTTTTTTGAATGAGATGTGATGACGTGTAGGTTAGGTTATCAACCAAAGTCAAAAAATTGTCAAAAGATAAGTAATTTTGTTCATTATGTGCATTAAAATATATGTTTTATTGTTTTAAATGTGAAATATAGAAAATACTACTTTGCCACAAACTGGTAAATAGGAAATATTCCGAAAAAGCCTATATCGGCTTTTAAAACTCAGTAAGTATTAAACTGGCAAATTATTTTAATATTTTTAAGTGAACCTTGCGTTAAACTCTGTTCTACCTAACTTTACGTCATTTGTGCCTAAATTACCTGTTAAACTTTCGTTTATATTAAATAATTTGAATCTCTACTTTATATTTTAAATTCTGAATTCGTTGTTTATAGTAGATAATTTAAATTATAACTAGGGTTACTTCATATAATTTAGAAATGTACTAGATCCTTCCTAAACCTTCGAGCATCCACCTTATACCTATTAGAGGCAGTTTTGCGATTTGGCCGTGCAAACAATTTTATAATTAAAAAGTAAAAATTTTATTTTTTTAGCAGATTGTCATTTGCTATACATAGGTACTTCATTTGGATTCAATGACATAGGCAATTCCCAGTATTAAATAATAAGATACTTATAATTTCTATTGACATTTATGATATTTTTTATTTTACTTTGAATGTAATAGACGATCTATTTTTTTTTATTAGGATCTTGACATAGTAAAATAATGGTAGGAAGCTATTGGCTGGGGCAAATGTGTCCATTTTTGAACAACACATGGCTCATTTTGGAATATACCTTTGGGGAGAAAAGTTAAAATTTTAGAAGAAAAAACTGGTTTTGAGCATATATGTAATCCATTCAGGCGATTATTCTTGCTTTCAAAAGTAAGTCATTTAAAATTGTCCAGTGTAAGCGTAAAAGATTTACTTTTATTTATGTTACAGCCTCTTGACGATGCTTAATTTACGAGAATACAGTTGTGGATATTAGGAAACTAGTAATACCTCATTAAAGATGATATTATTCACCGCTGAAGATAAATGTCAGAAAAGCTTATCAAGTACCTAACTGTTATAGTTTTTTGACAGTATTTTATGAGTGCAAAACTATAATTATTAAGCTGTCTTTGAAGTAAGTATTGAAGTACAGAGTACATAAATGTTTTAAAAGAATTTGAATATAAGTTAAAGAAAATTTAGAGCAAATCTGTGTTTTTCCGAAGCTCTTTAACCACACATATTACATTACCAATTATAGGGTGTCATCTGTAATATTATTTTGCATTTTTAATGCACCATGTAAAATATTGGATATTTTAAGTCTATGAAAAATTCTAGCACACCTAAATTATAAATACAGTGAGGATAATAAGAGTCCTCCCCCGTTTATCTTTTGAATGGAACATCGAGATCGGGTAAAATTTGTTACTTAAACTACTTTTTGGCATAAAAATGATTCCGGTTACGTGGCATAGTATGAAGTGGGCACTAGCAACTTTTTTTCTAAATTGAAATGGGTGTCATGCAACACCTCGTTTTAAAGGCCCTCTAATTCTGTTTTTAATGCTACTTTGTTGTTTAAAATCGGCCAAGCCGTTCGAGACTAACAAGCCAATGCCATTTTTATGCTAAAAAGTAGTTAAAGTGACACCCTTTTACCCAAAATTTACTTGACCTCGATATCTTGCCTCATTCAAAAGATATAAGGGGGGAAGACTTTTAATATCCTCACTGTATATTTAAGTTAACACATTCTAAACTTAATATTTTACCAGTTATTTTAAAGTGTAAATTTTATTGTACGATCAGTAAGACGAAAAATTTATTGTGTTTAAAATCCGGAGTTGCATTCTTTTTTCTTTTCTTACAGACTATCGAATTTTTCGAAATATTTGAAATGAAATACTTTGATAAAAGTCTTTCTAAATTACCCAGTAGCCTTTCTTTGAAATGATACGAAGTCGATAGTGGGTTAAATAAGCATAGGAAATCTAGACTTTTATACAGATGTTTTGTCCATTAAGTAGTAGTCCTTAGTTAAAACGCCAAGAGGCAGTAACTTAATACTAAAGAGGTACTAAATTCTGAACACCTTAAAATCTGAATATGTTTCTTGAAATGCCAAAATTTGCATTTTTCCATGTGTATCAATATGCTAAAAGGTTTTTTTTTGAGAGATATAATACTTTTAAAGCATTTAATTTTTTCATTTTGTTTATTTTTAGTTTTATGCATGTTTTTTTCCCTTAAAATTAATTTTTTGTTAATGTCCAATTCCGGCACTTTTAGGTAAAAATTTGTGATTTTAATAATATATGTCTTGGATGTTTATTGTATTTTTTATTTTGGTAATTCCAAAATTTGGCTTATGTATGCTCCACTGATAGATTTTTTGTCTTGTCACATAATACTGATGATGGTTTTATACCAAAGGCGCTATGCTAGAATTTTGAAGAATAATATTTTTCACGGAATGTAGAAGTTTATTATTTTTTACATTTTTACCTGTACACATTTGTAACTAATTTTCATTTTCTTTTTTAGACTACCCAATCTTTTGCTGGATAGTTAAATCACTTCCGCATCCAAGAAACCTTTTTAATGAAAATTCCTACTATATAAGATTTACAATTAAAAAATGTTATTGTGTCTTGTAGTCCAAGAAAAGCGTATATCAGCGTACCTGATATAGCGCTGTATAAAACTTTATTCATAACTTTGTACTGATCTAACAAACTTAGCAATTCTTTGGTATATTTTTTATACACGTCGTGCCACTTTACCTTCATGGGCAATTTTTCTCCACGCGTGGAAAGGAATGTTTATATTAATAGTCGGTATCGGGTGGAATGCACCCATAGAATATTGTTTTTAGTTTTTGCATTTTTTAAACCTAACCACTGTAACGTTGTAATTTTAATTTATAAACACTTTTAATTTAAAAATATGCAAAAACTTTGTCGTTTAAAGTGTATTATTTTGCATTTAACACTTACCTTCAGGCGTATTTCTACAGACTGCAAAACGTTCGAAGTCGTAGCCTAGTAGTTTTTATCTAATAACTGATGAGCCCTACCCTAAACATTTACCAAAAGCTAATGTCTCAAAAAACAGTTTGGTATACATATTTGTTTTTACAAAAAAGTTGTTGTCAGTTTCGAAAGCAAATCCACCATCTGTATTTTTTTTATCGTGAATATAATCAAATTTTATACAGTCCTAATTTTTGCAAAATTATTTATATTTTTATAAAAGTTATAGTCAGTTAAAATTTTATCACTTATCTACATTTACTAATAAACATTTTGATCAAATGAAAAATACAAATAGAGGATTCGCTTTTTAAACTTAGATTTTCTCTGGAAGGGGAGAGGACTAATTTTTTTATTATTTTTGTCAAATCTCAAAAACTTTTTTTCTAAAGTGATCGTTTTGAGGCCAACGGCTTTTGCTATTTATTTGGTGTGGTGTGGGTCCCACGTCTTTGTTTTTGACAAAATAATTGGAAATCTTAGCTACGCTTTTGCTCAAAATAAAATTTTATTATTAACTACATTTAAGCAGTCAGTAAATGTATTTTTCTTTTTTAATCGCTATCTGCTAGTGTTCAAGAATTTAAGACGTTGAATTTAAATTGAAGGAATCGAGCTGGCACGACGTGTATACTTAGCTTATGGAATCTACATATCGTCGTCTTGGTAAAAAAAGTACCTAACTCCACTTTTATACAGATATAAGATTCTAAACCCATTTGTTTAAGAGTAGGTTAAGCTAATTGTAATAAAATTTCTATAGGTGTTCAATGCGTCCAGAGTTGGGTCGAATACTGAAAATCGAATACCGCAAAAAAGTATTCGAGTACCGAATATTTGAATACTTGGAAGAAAAAAGTATTCGAATACTCGGTATTTACGAACACCCGGTATTGGTATTCGAATACTGGAAAAAAACCGATGATTAAAAAAAGCCCTCACCTCATTTTCTCCTACTTTTTGTTCCCTTTTGGTATTCTACTTGTGACAATTTTGGTGTATTCGAATACTGCTTATACATTCCGATATTCGAATACTCGGAACGCCGGTATTTGAATACTTAAAAAAGTATTTGTCAAATACTTCAAAAGTATTCGAATACGACCCAACTCTGTATGCATGTAACACTTAAAAACCCTCGAAGGCAATATGCCCAATGGATACAATTATGTGGGAGAATGCCTATCTCCAATAAAAAAAAACAATATATTAGTTCATTCTACGATTAAATAATACAGTAGTATTCCTAAAATTACCAACATATTACATTTCAGTAAAAGTCAAGTGAATAAAGCTAAGCAAATGCTTTTTCGTAAATTAATAAAAGCGAAAACATACATTGCCTGTAACAAAAAAAAAAGCAAGTACCATAGTATTAACTTTTGCTTAAGTTTATTCACTTGGCCAATAATTTTTAGTAAGCATTCGATTTTTACTTTCTCATTTAAAATGTGTACCTAAAACGGAGTTAAGCAGTTTTCTTACTAAGGGGAAGATATTATGTATCTACATAAACGTATTTTTGTTTGTTAAGCTTTGTGACAATAGCCATTATTTTTTGTATATAAAGTAAATAGTTTAACAGAATTTAAATTAAACAAAATTATCTCTATTTTTATATTAAACAGATAGGTACTTGCAACATTTTAAAACTCTTTTTTATTTTATTTTAAAGTTGCAAGTCTACTCTTTAGTTTTTACGAATGTAAGTGTATTTTAAGAGAAGCGAAACTTTTACATTAATACTTTAAATTTATTATAAATTTAACAAAATTTTATTTTCTAAAAGTATCAATAAAAATTTAAAAAATGAACGCCTAAGTGGGCTAAGTTTTTTTGTATCACTAATAGCACAGACGACCTGGGGTCATTCTTTGGGATCCAGGTGGATATACACGTCGTGCCAGCTCGACGCTATCAACCGAGTTTCAGTGTGCAGGACACTGACCGATAGAGATGTAGACAGGAAACTCATAAATTAATATGTTTCATAGAATGGTGCGTCGATCTTGCATTAGACCGCCTTTTTTTCACACATTCACCCATTGTAATTTTAATCTGCTGCGACGTATGCGTATATGCCAACTGTCTTTGCCGCGTTGAACACCGTTCAAAATAGTGAGTTAAAAATTTTCTAACCCGGCACCTACAGTGGTACTTTGTAGTACAGTGGTACTTTCTTTGGCTTTATTAAAACCTTTTTGGACATAGATAGAAAAAGTTAAGTAAAGGAGATATAAAAACAAGTATATATAGTACAAATAGTAATATTTTAATCATTTGACTGTTTTCAGATGTAAAAATCGTTATACTCTAAAATAAATAAAACAACATCAAAACAAATTTTAAATAAACAGATAGAGGTGCAACATTATTATATTTATAATTGCAACTTATCAGTCCAAAGTTTCTATCCCTAATAACTGGGTTGAGTAAATAGATCCTTTTCCAGGGGAATAAGAGTTAAGAAGAAAATTATAAACTGTTTTTGATTAGACCGAAAAATCCATAATAAAATTTAAATGATGGTGTGTATTTTAATTTAACAGCGATCTTGGGAAATTTTTGCACCTAATTTATAATTCTTAGAAATTCTTGTTGTTCTTTTTAAATAAAAACTCTTTCAAATTAATTGGTGTTTTCTGTAATGTCTTATTTTAAAAATAATTATTTTCTACCTTACCTTTGTACTAATTTTTGTACATATGCAATGTACAAAACAACCCTAGAAATCTTATTGTCATCAACAGTACCCTCTGGTGTCATATTTAAAAACCTAATTTAAACAAAAAACAAGCCCGTTTTTAAAACATGTCGATTACACACCTTCCTCTAGGTCACCATAGACTCAACTTTGAGAACGCTTCATACAGTGTGTCCCAGGATAGGTGTTAAAAGACCAAAAATTTTGGAATTTTTGAAAGTCCTTTTCGGAAAACTAATCGCATGGTCCAAAACTAAGAAATACAAAATTTAATTCCGATTGGTTATATACAGGGCAAGTTATAACTAAAAGTATAAAAAATGACCAAGAGTAAAGTACCTTTATTTTTAAAAATATGACAAAATTGTGTTAGTAAATGTTGTAGAGAATTTAATTTTATGTCAAAATTCAAAATTAAAGAATAAAAGTAAAAAAATATATTTTTGTCAATAGCCTAGTTTACACCGGGAGAACCAAATTTTTAGTTCGAGGTCTAAATGACGTCACGCGTACTTTATTCACGGTGTAAACACTTGAGTATTAAAATTTGCTACTCCAATTCTGTCCTTCTCAAATGGGGGTGACCAAATATGATTTTCCTTGGTGTAAACATGCCGGAGTTTTTTTAGTGGACCAAAATGACAGCCTTGATCTTTGACAGTGCGCATTTCGATGAAAAAGACGTTGAATTTCGGTCTTAACCTAATAATTTTGTTGTTTGTTTATATTTTTTAAAATTTTGTTGCTATTTAACCAAAACTTTTTGCGTATTCTTTTTTCATATGGAATTTAAAAGCGATAATGTTTTAAAAGATAAAAAACGAGGTTAGGTTCTGGTCATATGCTCAGCTGTCATTTTGGTACTAGGATTAAACGTGAATTAAATTGATCCATAAACTAAGTTGGTGTAAACACTAGTGAACTAACAAAAATAAGTCCTAGGTTTGGTCCACGGATCTAATTGGTCCTCGCGGTGTAAACTAGGCTAATATTTTACCTTATGCATTAATAGTTTTTAAAATACTTGCATTAAGGCATCAAATTTTAAAAAAATTATAAAATTTTCACTTGTAATACCACTAGCGCTGCCTGCGGCTCGGGATAATTTTTAAAATATTCGTGGCCGAGAAAAAATTTCCCGGAATAATTTAAGCACGTGTGATATTCGGTAAGAAAATTTCACACCAAGTTTGTGTTAAATAATATTCTTTTAAATTAATATTTGTAACTTTGACACGAGCTTTAAAATTTTACTATAAAATAAATATTTTCCATTTTACCAATTGTAGTTGCAAATATATGTAATTTTAGAGCTTATCATTGTTTATTCTTTTATATTATATATAACTTATATTACTACAGTTGGTAAAAATAGTGTGTTTTAATTTTTTAGACCCATTCCTTGCTTTCGTTTGCTCTTCACTTATGTCTAGTTCTTCAGTCTTATGATATTATTTTACTAACTGTAGTTGTATAAAATTGTCATTTATGGTCTTAAGACCTTACATTATTTTATATTATGTTATGTCTGAAATACTACAACTGGTACAAAATAACATTTTCTTTAATTATGTATGTGAATGACAGACATGACGTTAAAACAAATTCAATGATTATGTCAAAAAATTTCCACTATAATTCGCTCCAGGGTACCCCAGGCAGGAGAAAAAAAGTTCCGATAAATACTTGTGTTGTCATGGTAATGCAACCAAAACTACACATTTGATTGGTCAAAAAACAGTGGTATGGAAATTTCTTTTAAATTTGCTTCCTCTTGCCCATTATTTAAGTTGTAATTCGTAATGTAAAAATTGATAGTTACATTTTTTCTCTTATACTCTAACATCAAATTTTGACATAAAATTCAATTCTCTACAACAGGGCTGTCCAAACAACTGCCCGCGGCTTATTTTTATTCATTTTAAAAACGCAAATTCGGTACCCTTTGAAAATAATACAAAAAACCTAAAAAAGGCCGCCTGCAATCGGACTATTTTATACAAAGGCGCCGCTATCCTTTACAGCGACGCGCCGGTACACTATGGGATAGAAATTCATTATTTTGGCCAAAAAGCAACTTTGAAATTTTAATGGCTCATGCTGTGTATTTCAAAGTAGATACTCCAAACTACATGTACGCAAAATTATAAAAGGATATGACGACTTCTATTGGGGTAATAAAAAACTTGAAAATGTATTTTAAGTAAACATAAATATACAACATTTAATCTAATTAGTTTATTATTAGCCTTGTTTACTAAAAAAAGTAAAAGAGTTTAAATAATAAGAGCTATTATTGTGTAATAATTTATAATATTTTCCAGAAAAAAGTACCTCATTTTAAGTTAGATTGGTAAGTTTCAGAATTTTGACCAAAAAATTAATGTCTATCCCATAGTGGGATGACCAGCTGCATCAACCGGCATATCATAAAAGAAATATAGCAAAGGCGGCCGCGAAGACAAGCATGCCGATTTATTTGCTTTAAACTTTTTCGTGATTTTTTCTTATCAAAGAGCACCGAATTTACATTTTTAAACTGTTCCTACTATACCTATAAATAGGAAACCCGTTTTGGATAAGAGAAATCTTTCTTCGTTCGCCAAATGCCTAATCGCAACAGGATCTCGGATTACAGGAGTTTTTAAACCGTATTTAAAAATAACGTCATTACAAATGTGGTTAAAAAATTCGATATTTTTAAACCGCGTCATTTTTCAGCTGATAATTTTTGACCTTACTTTTTCGGTTGCTTGACGCAGCTCCCAAGTTGCTTGTTTTTTAAGTTATTTAATTATTTTTTGGATACCTATAAATAGAGAACCCATTTTGGATAAGAGAAATATTTCTTCGTTTGCCAATCGCCTAATCGCAACAGGATCTCGGATTACTCAGAAGCAAGCAGATTCAGTACTGTACCTCATAATAAAAGTGTATTAGCTATTTTTCACTACTCTAAAAGTTCGACAACTAAGCCGTATTTCTTATTGTCAAAAATTTATAAGACTTTTTAAACCGTATTTAAAAATAACGTCATTACAAATGTGGTTAAAAAATTCGATGTTTTTAAAGTTCGCCCAGCGAAACAAGCCAGACGACGCAAGAAGGCAGGGGAAATATTACTGTTCATTATTGAGTCTAATCAGAGGCGTGCGAATAAATGATTGCTAAACAGTTTAAATATGATAAAAAATATGTAAGCAATAATTTATTTTTAAAAATGTAGTGGAAATTGCCAAGATCTAAATAGTTTTAATTGTTATGAGAATAGCATCTCAGTTATATAATTAATAGCATTAGTGACACCAAATTCATTTTAGACTGCCACTGTCTTTATTTATAACATTTCACACAACGTTTGGGTAGTCCTATCTCTGTCCGTTTTATAGTTTACACTCTTAAAAACGGACAGAGATAGGACTGTCCGAAACGTTGTGTGAATATTTATAAATAAAGATAATAAAAGTCCGAATGTACTAACGCAAAAAAAATCGAAAATTTTTCCTTTCGACGTTCTTTATCTTTCCTGTGGATTCTTCGGACACTGTTAATAGAAACTTCTACATAAAGGGAAACGCGATCAAGTTTTCTTTTTAGAGGCAGTTTTAAAGTATTATTTGTTCCTTTCTCATCGCAAACTCTTCATCAAACGTTCATACATTTGCACCAACCGCATGCAAATTATCTGACCATCCAGATTTTACACAAGCCAGCTTGGTCAAGTAAAGGATTTTCGTTTACATGCTCCAATTTATTTGCATAAAATGGTATGCACAAGTCAATTTGCGCAAATTGCATGAGTGTGAAAGCTTGAAAGAAGAACGGATTTATTTATTTAATTTTTTATTTAGTTACATACATACCTACCTTAATTATTTTTTAATGCGATACAAAATCAAAATACTGAATTAAATTTCTACGTTATAATACCCACACAAAACCACTACTACTAAAAATTGTTACTAAGAAACAAATATTTAAAAACCCGGGTAAGTACAATAAATTCCAAACCATTCGCCGTCTATGTTGATGCGAGGCTCCACCTCTTTGGAGGCTCGTTCCAGCGGCAACCAATCAGTAAACATTATTTGAGTGGCTATCTTGGTAGGGAAGCCTTGTTGTCGGAAATTAAGAATGTAAAAATATTTTAGGGACGATATAAATATTAAAGCATAGTATAATCGGTTCCTCTAAGAAAATAGAGCAATAAAATAAAATCTCTTTAGGGAATTAAAAATAAATCAATAACAAGGTGTAAACTAGTACTTTATAAAATATGAAATATTAGATTTAAAAAAGTGTAAAATAGGTTCACAGCAGTAGGATGAAAATCTGGCAACATCTTACAAGCAACTTCAGTTTTTTTCCGCATTCCTTTCATCTGGCTTCACTGAGTTGGCAAACTGTAAACCGCGTCATTTTTCAGCTGATAATTTTTGACCTTACTTTTCCGGTTGCTTGACGCAGCTCGCGAGTTGATGTTTTTAAAGTTATTATTTAATTATTTTTACTTTCTTCATTTGTTCCATAAATAATCTTTTTTGTATTTGTAACATCCACAACTACAACAGCCGCCGGATTATTAGTGATCTGTCTCTTTTTAAGCGGTCTCACTTCTTTGCAGCGTTCTACGACCTGTTTTCAAAAACGGTTGAACACGCGACGTTGATGACGTCATCATTTACCGAAAAAACTAACCAGAACTAACGATTTTGAACCGGTAACAACCGTTGACAATAAAAAATACGGCTTAACAATCCAGACAGAAGTGTTATCATATGTTCGCTTTTTGTTTAAATCCATTTATTACTATCTCACACTGATTTTTTTATCTTTGGACAATCCACAAAGGCTGAAAGCCTTAATACTAACGTACCGTGGGTGTCTTAAGCAAGGTAAGAGGAAGTTTGTTAACACAGGACTTAAAAACTTGAAGATTTGTGGGGGAAGGAAAGACCTCCGCTGGCAGTACGTTCCACAGTCTAGAAACTCTAGGGATAAAAGAACGAACGAAATGGGAAGTTCGGGGCCTGTCCAATTGGACCGTATAGGGATGCATACGTGCGGCTCCACGAGTTTCTCTGTTGGGAGTTGCAAGAGGAGGGACTATACTGGATAATTTGTCGGAGCCGAAGCCGTAAAAGTATCTATAAAAGAGCGATAGATGATACATTGACTTCACTTATAAAACATAAATAAGATTGAGGTTGGGTTGGGTTTTGTGATAAGAAAGAATTAATTCGATTCCCGATTCCGATATTTAATTTAACTTCAAATTGAAAGTAATTTTTTCTGCGGCCCTCAAGCTTTTGTAGTAAAGTTAATCGGTTCGCGAAGGTATGTAGTTTGGACAGCCCTGCAACATACAATTTTGTTCTATTTTTATTATTAAAAGTAGATAGTTCCTGGGTATTTTTCATATTTTTAGTTGTAACTCGCCCTGTATAATACCAATTGGGGTAAAATGTTGTGTTTATTAGTTTTGGACCATGCGACCAGTGTTTCTAAATTTAAAAATTGTTGGTCCATTTGTCCTCTTGTAACACCTATCCTGGGACACACCACTGTATAGCTCACAATAATAATTTTTAGATCTGGACACGCTGATCTTTCCCCGATGTCTCTGAAGGAGCTGGCTCTTTTGACTTCGGTAATATCGAGATGTGCCAATAATAATCTCATAAATGTCTTAGAAAACCCGAATATCGTACAAAGTAACAGGGCTCAATTGTACCGGATTCAAAAGCTGATGTTGGCCCTGATGCAGAAGTTTATTTTGACGGAGGATACGGTCAAAAGGTAGGGAGAATTTGTAGTGGTAGCGGACAGTTTGACTAAGGGCACCCTCAGATGGTTAATGTTATTGTGACAATATTAATAAATTGATTTTTTAAAAAGTTGCTTTGCTGGTTTGAGTTTATAATTTGCGATAAAAAATGCAAATAATCTGCATTTTCGGGATCTTTTCTGAATGCAAAGTAGCGTAAAATCTGTAGTATTTTTCTCCTGTTTGCGACTCCATATCAATAATTTCTCTAAAGTATTCGGTTTTCTTGTTAATCGACCGCAAATCCACTTGTAACGAAAAAAATCAGCACTATGTCGCTGCAGACAATGGTTTTATTATTATAATAAACTTGTACATAAAATTGTAGCTTTATACCTCGCAGCTTAGTCAAGATGGCTACCAGCTCATAACCTACATGTGTGTTTACGTTTCAAAATTAAAATTAGCTTTGATTGATGATTCATTCAATTCTAGATTACTAAGCCATTCGAGCTCAGAAAAGAACTCATTCCAAACCTCAGATCGCTTGCTCTACGCCATGCAGATCGCTTCAAATCTCCTAGGATACGCCAGAAATATCGTCGCCAACCACGACGTCGAACACGGCGGGGTCGGTGTCATATTTTACCCCTCGTTGAGCGACCCCAAACTCCACACCTTTCAAAACAGAACCATGGGTGGGTACCCCACCAATGAGCAAGACATCAGTTTGGGAATCGTGGTGCAGCAGCTTCTGAGTACGGTAAATTATCAGCATCAGGAAAAAGTAACATTTGATCTCTTGGAAAGGAAAATTAAAGAGATACCCGACATGAATTCTATGGACTTGAGGATTTTCATCGATGAAAATATGGAGATGTGTGATTTAAGTGTAAAAAAGAACTGGCCTATGAAGTGGTGTCGGATAGGTTAGATCGAAAGGTGAGTATCCACCACAGCCCTTATAAAGTAACAAGGATAACAGTTATCCACTAATTTATAAGTGCTTTCTAAAGCCGGCATTGACATTATAATATATGGTGAGTTTTATTTCGGGAAATTGGTAACATCGTCGTTAGTTAGGCATCTATGCACAAAATTTTAGAAAATATTTAAAAATCATACAAACACCAAATAAGATATATCACTATAGAGGTGGAAGTAAGATAAGTGATATTTTGGTATCCACTTGATTCACAATAATGCAAGAAACCAAATATTTGGATTTTTCTGTGGTCAACCAAAGTCGGTCTATATAGGGTCGCGACATTCGGTCATATTGCTTTGACGTGTTATGACGTCACATCTCCCATTTTCGGCCATGTTGATCAGTGCCGGGGATATACATTTTATTTCATTAGTAGAACAACCGTTTACACAACAGTTTTTAATTGTTATTAAGTTGTAAATTCTTTTACTCTAAATAAAAAACATTTGGAATTACATCTTTCAACAAATATCACTTCCAAAACAACGAAAAATGAAATGCGCAAATTCTAGACGCCACTGGATTGATCATCGGCTTTGATTTTACCCAGTCTTGCCAACTTTTCTTCGTGGAGTGCCCTTCCTTGCATTCCCGACCTCGAACCGCCTAAAAGTTGAGGATATGTCGCAACCTTATAAATATAAACTAACCTTGGTGGTCAACGTGCTGGTGTAGTTTCACTTAAAAAAAAATTAATCCCTCCCCCTTTTTTTAAGGATATTACCTTTTTTAGGACAAACAATAAATACAACTCCAATACTAACAGGAGTGTACAAATTTGATGAGAAAATGTAACTCCAGTTTACAATAAATAATTTTTACGAAATTTACAATGGTTGTAGCTTGGAAAGGGTACATTTTTGGGACACAAAATTTATAGGACCTCAGAAATAAGTATTTTATGTTTTACCCATCTATTATTGATCTGTAATACCTTAGAAACGGAATATGTTATGGTAGCAATAATACCTACTATCACACCTAGGGCATTATAAGCGGGCATTATGATAATGCCCGCTTATAATGCCCTAATGCGCTAATATGGAAATTTTATTGCTTATCCAATTTTATTTCTCTCACAATAAAGATCAAGTTTATACAAACATATGTATTAAAATAAAATCAATAACTTACCAGTTCTTGAAAATATGCCATTAAAACGGTTTCGGTTATTTGAAGAATTGCGTTCGCATCTTTCCAAATACCAAATATGCCATACTCCCGATCATACTGTTGCCTTGATTTAACTGGCAAAAGATTTTTGGTCGCTTTTATGACCTTTTCTCTTATATTTTGTGGAATTTCTTCCATTTTGAGCAAATCGTTAAATAAAAAATGCCAACTGACTAACTGATAGAAACATCAAAGTCAAACTTAACACCAGTCATTATCTACTTACGTATACAGGTACAGGTGCAACTTATTTTTATATTGCGAATAAATAATGTAATTAGTCATTGCAAAACTCTTTTGGGTAAAACATAAAGCATTGTATGCACCTCGGGCTTTACTGGACTATAATGCCCATCAGGTCAAAATCTAGCCCTCGGGCCAGAGGCCCTCGGGTTATTTCGACCTTCAGGGCATTACAGTCCTAGTAACGCCCTTGATACGTAAATAACTATAATGTTTTTTTTTTTCTGGTAGATTAAATTTAAACAAAATGTTATTTGGCTTTTCTCTTAAATAAAATAAGACAATTAAAACTTTTATATATTATCAAGAACCATTCTGCTCTTACAAAATATAATAAAAGTAATGATTACTTTAAAAGAAATAAAATAATGAAATATTTAATATTAAGTTACTTACAATACAAAGGTTTCAATCTAAAAACAAAGGTTCATTAGCACTCGGTTGAAATTATTTTAATTCAATAAAATAAAATCTTTACAAGACGCCAAAAACGTGGTAAATAGTTTACCAAAAATGTGGTAAACAGTTTACCTTAAAATTTTAAATAAACTTCTTAATTTTATTCTGGATAAAAGCCAAATAATATTTTGTTTAAACTCAGAAAAAGCCTCTAAAATATTTGTATTGCATTTTAGAGCGTCCTGTGTCGGTATAGTTGAAATATTACACACATTTTGCTGCCCACCCTCCATTTTTTTATGCCTGGTATCGCCCAATGTAAAAAAGCTGGCGCTGTGGGTAACCTCTTTCTTGAGGAGGTAGTGCCCCAATTAGAGAATTTGATTTTACCATCCGCATTTGAAATGAGTAGGAATCAAATCAGAGAGCGGGCGAGTTTATCAATGTCGGTAATAAACCAGTCCAGAGGTTCTTTATGAGAAGGGGTTTAGACATAAGCAAGACCGGTGATAGCTTTTCTCAGGGACGTGAGGGTGTGAGAATTACGATTTCGGTTGGCAGTTCTGTTCAAAGTTGGTAGCATTATCAGCTGATGACAGAGTCGTGCCTGGTCAAAGCTTTGTTTGGTAAAAACTGTGGAAATTTGCTATTTTCATTTTCGTTGTATATTTTGCAAGGATTTTCAGTTGTTAATGTTTTTGGTTTGTTTAGAGACTTCACATATTATTGGTTCGGAATCGTTTTATTTTAGACATTTTGATAGTGTTTAGTCGAATAGTTTTCAGTGATTCGTGTTTTTATATACATTTGATACTGATGAGTGTCCGCTAATTAATGGTACACAAAAAACCACAGATTTCTTATGCGAAAATTCCCATTTAGGATTTAAACAAACATACCTATATCCAAAAGTTAATGATAAGGAAGATACGGGGTGTTAAAGGGATATAAATATTTTTTATTCATGCATTTCGATAATTTCTAATATGTTTTAAACATTTTAATAAAACTCGGTATCCAGGAGTTTTTAGCTATCAGCTATTTATATCTGAGCAGTTGTAATTATAGCTAATACGATGTTATTGAAGGTACATACTTTCGGGTGCACTGAACAACTAAAACGTGAATACCTTAAAAACGGTTGTCAAGACCGATTCTTACTAAGTATACCTTTTTGTGCAGAAAGCATAGAGAAGCTTACTAGTTTCCATACATACAGAGAAGTAACAAAAAATTGGGTAGTTTTAGAGAATTTTAAATTGTGTACCCATCGCCCTCTAGTCTACACACAAAAATTAATATTCGATCTGAAAAGCTAATGTTTAAAAACCCCGAGATACCGTTTTATTAAGATATTTAAAAAGGGGAACAATTATCGAAATAAATTTACTTTTTCTTTTTACTATGACACCCCGCGTATCTTCCTTATTATAAACTTTTGGATATTAGGTATGTTTGGTTAAATCTTAATATTTTGGCATAAGGAATCTGTGGTTTTTCTGTGTACCATTCATTAGCGGATACCCTGTATACAAAGTTTTTAAAGTGGTTTTGACTTACGGAACCATTGAAAATGTTTTGCTCTGCCAGGTACCTCATCGTCCTCTCGTCGCTTTGATAATTTTTAATTTTCAATATTTAAACCACATTTATGTTTTTGTTTTAAGTTATGCCTATTAAAATAATCCAATAAATTTTGTTTACAACATACAGTCCTTTTTATTTTCTCCTTAATTCTACGCCACTGATCTGCCTAAAATCAAACATGGCCGAAAATGGCCCGACTTGACGTCACAGCCGCGCTAGCCAATATGGCGAAAGTCGTGACCTTATCTCATCAATCGACTTTGAAACCAATCAAACAGGATCAATAACTTAGTTTTTTTATTTTAGAAAAAGAAATGGAATATTGTGCTTTCATCATAGAGAACTCTCTGTATCTAATTTGGGCCCACCTGGACTATTTCATGTTAAGAGCTATTCCCAATCCCAGGACCACAACATATATTCATCCAAATTCGAGTTTAAGTAACATGGATGGTGAGTAATCATTTTTGGGTGTTTTGAGAGCGTTGCTTGTGCTTTAATTTTGATTTTCAATTGATGATTTCTTTGTTTTCAGCTTCACTTCCAATGTCTTCCGAAGCAACGTGGAAAGTATCCACAGAAGTGATAAGTAACTTAAAGCAAGGATTAGTGTCGTTATTCAACGATAGTTTTAGTAAACAATTATTGGAAACATCTCAGGTAAGCTTTTAAGTAACTGAAACACTGCAGTGTTTAAACAAAATAATATTTGGCTTTTCTCCAGAATAAAAAAGTTTATTAAAACTTTTATATACTATGAAGAACTATTCTGTCCTTGCATAATATAATAAAAGTTAATATTTTTAATATAAAATTACTTACAATACACAGAAGGTTGCAAACTCTAGACATGAACCCAAAGAAAACTGGTCAAATGCTATATTTAGTGGTAAAAATCGATGGTGACACTTGGACTGTGATTTTAACAAAATAATTATCTTTCCAGGACAGATCAGAGGCAGATAAAGGATTCGTAGAAGCCCTATTAAGAAAAATAAAGCGACTTGTTCAGTTTGTTCCAGTTAAATAATTACTTGTAATTTTGTTATATATTTTTTTATCATTAAATACATTACCTTAATAACAACTCTATTCTTTAATTTTTTGTGAGCAAAACACAAATTAATATTATTGGTCTAAAAGTGCTTCATTTGCACACGTAAGTTGAGCATATACAGATAAGAAGCTGATCTTTAAAGGTGTAAATCCTTACTTTTTGTTAAAAAAAAAATCAAATCGCCAAAATGTATTATATAAAGAATTTCCTCAGCTTTATGAATCTGTAACACTTGCTAATCGATACGGCCACTAGTAAAGTCGTAAATCGCGATTGTGTGACGCCATGCATATAAAATTCCCAACTTTTACACCAACTTCGACTTCAATGTCGATTTAAAAACATTAAGAGCAAGAAGCCATAAACACTGCTATACTATTGATATAGATAATTTTATCAGCTTTCCAAATCTGACACTTGCTAATCGGTAGGACCACTAGTAAAGTCGTAAATCGCGAATGTGTAACGCCATGCATATAAAATTCCCAACTTTCAGACCAACTTCGACTTCAACGTCGATTTAAAAACATTAAGAGCAAGAAGCCAAAAACACTGCTATACTATTGATATAGAGAATTTTATCAGCTTTCCAAATTTGATACTTGCTAATCGATAGGACCACTAGTAAAGTCGTAAATCGCGATTGTGTGACGCCATGCATATAAAATTCCCAACTTTCACACCAAATTCGACTTCAACGTCGATTTTAAAATATTAAGAGCAAGAAGCCATAAACACATGCTGTACTATTGATATAGAAAATATTATCAGCTTTACAAATCTGACACTTGCTAATTGATAGGACCACTAGTAAAGTCGTAAATCGCGA
>JACEGR010006184.1:0-63875 GCA_014170235.1 Listronotus bonariensis
AAATTTGTTTTACTACTACTATATTTAGTTATAAAACCGGCCTAGAATAAGAAAGAAAAAAACAATTACTAGAAATATTTAGCACATACTTGTATGTCTTATTTCCATTATAAACATATTTAATATTTATTATAGCACATCTCTAAAACTTACTTTAAATACACATATTTCAACAGTAAATATATATGATTTAAAACATTTCTCAACATACTTACTTTGAAGTCCACAAAAAATATATACCTTTTTATTATTAGCAAAAAAATCTTTAATTTAAATCGGGGGTTTAAAGCACTATTTAATGATACCAATATCAAAGAAATAAAAAAATATTATTATTTTTATAAATGTCAACCTAAATATTAAAAATTATCCACTGTGGGTCGTGGAGAAATTTAGTTTATATCTTTCTATTCATTTAAAGCTTTTGGACTACTTTAAAATAACCCTGTAGGTATAGTTTTTGCCTAATTGTATGTAATTTACTATCTACTATTACGTGAAATCAAGCAAATTCCTGCATATTCATGTTATTACCTTAATTTTGATAACTGACCTTTTCTTGAACGAAATCTAAAAGAATTCCGTGGGTTGGGTAACAAAAAAATACGATTAATAAAAGATTATTGGTGAAATCTTTCTCCGATTTGGCATCAACATATAATGCAAACATATTATGTGAAATTTTGACACATTTTGCAATATAATCGTCTTTACAATGTATTCGGCGCGATGGCGCCAACTTTTTTAACTCAGATATGTTTCAAAACTAAAAAATGTAAACAAACAAGGATTAGGTAAGTGTCTCCTAAAAATATAATACAGAGTGGGCGTCCTTATTTTGACTTATTTTGATCGTGAACAACTTTATCTACTATACAAATATTAAGGAGGTAAAGTTTGTAATTTTGTTTGTTTGTTTGTAAAGGTGGGTCCAGACTTGAACATTTTAGCCCGAACGAACAGAACGAACTGAGCGCGCAGGGCAGAATTTTCAGATTCTGGACCTGCGTCCGAGCCGAATTGAACGCTCCAAACGTTTTCCGTAGCTTGTCGGTAAATCGAAATTGCTCAAAAGGATTTATTTTTCGCCGAATTATTCAATTGACGAGATATTAGAAAGTTCAAGTTGCTCGCACCATTCGGGTCTTTTGTTTTGTCTTGTTTAGAAGTAAATTAGGGTCTGAGACAACAATGAGACGAGCAACTAAATGTAAATAAATTATCCGAGAGAGAGATAGCTGCTGGGCCTTCCTGTCTGTCTTCAAGGAAGGCAAACGCAGATGGCGCGTGAGTCGACTTTATCGTTTGCCCGCCAAATTCAAATTATATAGCTGTGCTATTTTTGCCCTTAATGTTAGGTACTTGTTTTTGTTTCCTATTATTATACAATATTGGGGTTTAGTTCAATAATTACACACACCTTATTAAAAATGTCATTTATTTGGTTTTTATAAAGATTTTTCTTACAGATAACCATGTCAATATTACCTTAAATTATCTGTTGAAAAGCACAAATTTAACATATACACTGTGATCACTAATAAAAGTCAATATTCAAAGTCCAATTAAAGGTAAAAACCACGAAACGCACAATAAATCACAGAAAATGTAAACAAACTGTCCAAACAAATCGGCCATTGAAAAATATCAAACACAAATATCGATTAACATTTCGGCGTGACTGCCTCCGGCAACGTTGTCAAGTTAAAAATATTCGATTCATGGTATATTTTCTTTCTCTAATTAGATGTGAGCCAAAAAGGACATTAAAGTTTACATGCAGAAATTGTAAACAACTTGGCAACCAGGGCAAAGCAATGATTGCTCCATCTACGATAGCCTGCCATGATGAAAGACAAAGACATATTTATTTGAACTTGCGTTAAACCAGAAAGAGATAAATACAATGGACAAATTGTTAGGACCAGTTACTCGTCTCATTCTTGTCTCTGTTAGGGTTAGGTTAAGTCCAAACGATCGGTAACTGGTATCGCTTTGCCTAATTTTTGTATTATTCTTCTGAATTATAGGGCCAATTATTCCTATTAACTCCTTAAAATCTTCAGAAGTCATTCTAGTAAATCTTTTAATGAATGTAGTCCATATCATGTAATAACATAATATCAATACGATGCCGATGTTGATACAATCTTCGTACCCATTGGCTTCTCTGTTTTTCTTCTTTTGGCCATTTTACAAATAATAAAAATGCGGTAAAAGCTACTACTTCCTCAGAATGCATGTCTTCTGCATGCAATTATCCCTTTTTTATTTTTATCAGAAATACCGTTTTTTCTTTTTGTGGAAAATAAATAAGAGCAAATACCTACACTACAAATACTCAAGTCGATTATTTATTATCATGTATATTCGCGGGAATGCAACAATATTTTGTTTGGACTGTTCATTCTATTTTTTCCTGCACGCTCAGTTTGTTCTGTTCGTTCGGGCTAAAATGTTCAAGTCTAGACCCACCTTAAGGGTTAATCCTTGGACATACTGAACCGATCATGAAAATTCTTTCACTATTAGAAAATTACACTATTTAGGAGTACTATAGGCTATATTTTATTATGATTAATAAAAAAATTTAGAGAAAAAAGTAATTAACGCCCCACGAAGTGGGCACGAGTCGGCTAGTAACAAATAAAGTTATTAGGATAAGGTTTTCGCAGAAATCCTTGAAACTTTTTTAGGTTTTTATTAGATCTTTGCATTTTTTATGACATTCTATTATCACAAAAAATAGTCGATTTTCCGATATAGGGCAACTTTATTATTTTAGATGCAACAGCCTATATATTTTTCTACAGGGTGTTTATTTACAAACTTACCACTTAAGTTATCTACAAAAAGAGATGGATTTTAAAAATCGCCGAAATTCGATAAGATATTTTTTAAGTGGAAACGCTTTTAACAAATATTTAGACGGCGCTTTTTTAACCCCTTAACCACCAGGTCTACCACCCCAAAATTCTTAAATGAGAACGGGGGTCAAGTAATACATAATTTTAAAGCTCCTGAAGAGTACTTTATAACCCTAGAATATAAAGTCCATATCTTCACCTACTACAAAAGGGCGGTACTCTAAAATTACCCAAATTCTCGATTTAGATGGCCATATTTCCGAAACTAATAAAGATAGATAGATTTTTGGCCTCAAAATGAAACTCATATACTTTTTTACTTCGCTTATAATACTAACACCAAATTGTCCAAATCAAGTGGTTTTCTATATATCCTTTTTCTTACTTCAGCTTAACATAATTAAATTAAAATTTGCCAATTTCTAACATGGGTCGTCAACGGGACCTAACCAAGTTACGAAATGGAAGTTTAGCATTCATCATGTTCAAAATAAAAAATTCTACTCAAAAATTGTAGAATTGTTAAAAAGGAGCTTTTTACTGGAAGAAGCGTGCTTCTTGCAAAATAGAGCAAGAAAAATTACACGGGAAATTTTAATGACTATAACGAAAGATGAATTTCAAGATTAGTAGAAGAAAAACCTAATATTCAAAATTTGCAAAAATGGTAGAAAATTACCCTAATCCTAAATATTAACTCAAACAATTCGTAAGTTTTACAAAAAATAGCAGCTAACAGCAGAGAAAACCATGGGTTAAAAAGTGAATAAACAAATGCGTTTGCATTTTGCCGAAAAATTTTAAGAGAAGGATTTTGGGTTCTTGTATGGGGTTATATTTGGTGATAAAAGCAAATTTAATATTTTTGGTATAAATTACCAACACTAGGTGTGACAAGATCCAAGGAATCATAAAGTATTGTGGCGAGCGTGGTGTTGAGGCTAACGTATTAGCCTCTCACCGCAGCGATCCGGGTTCGAATCTCGGTTCCTTCCACGGATTTTTAATAGCTCGTCACCTCACAGATGGTAATGGCAAAGCCTCTGTGTAGTATTTTGCCAATTCTAGGTAGTAGTTATTTTAAAATAATAACGTTTGTGGTGGCACTACCGCATTGTCTAAAAGGTGCTGTAAAAATGAAAAGCTGTATGTTTCAGTGCTTGGATAACGTTGACGAACAGGGTAAAAATGGGTTAAACATCCAATAACCCGGCACTCACGGTAAAATGAATTGATGCCTGCAATTGGCATTGATTGGGGCATAAAATGTAGCACGTTAGCATGTCAAACTTTTCTTCATGGCTATAATGGCCATTCGGTATATTCGACCATAATAATACAATAGATATTAGCTATTTACCAATAAACAATAATAAACACAACAGTAACAATAAGAATAATTGCTCTAAAAACAACAACTTGACAAACATGGCAATAAAGATAATTACTATTTTATCATGACATTAAATTATGTTACAGACTCGGTAATAGGTATTAACGTCAAAGCATTTGTTTGCAAGGCCTACTTAAAAATACCTTTAAAAATTAAAAAAAATCATTTTTCCTTTTAACTAAAATTAAAAATATGGCATGGCAATGTAATACATCGTTAAAAATGTAAAATGGATCAGTTACAGGGTACACTTTGTTTTCGAGGCATATAAAAAATAAAGTTGATGATGGTTTCTTGAAAACAAAACGTCGAATATAAAATTTAAAAATACGATCATAAGTGCCAATAAAAAGTGTTATTAGTTTTTTCATATCTCTTTAAATATAGTCAGAAAAAATAATATCGATATAGTCAAATTTCCGTTTTTGCCAAATATCTCAGCCGGCCATGAAAATTTTTGGGCTGTTTTTATGAGTTTTTAACTTCATTGACTCGACTAAACCAAAACGCAGTAAGCCAGCAAGTGTGGCGCAGCGAGTACCATTGGTATTTATAGAAAGAAGAAAACAAATGTTGTCCAAAGTTTTTAGGAATCAGAGGATAGTTAAAAAAAGATCATGTATTGTTCGGGCAACATATAATTCATTCTGAAAGCAGTGACGCAAAGTACACAAAATGAAAAAACACATTGCTAAACACAAATCACGTACTTCGAAAACATCCTCTTATTTTGTTTCTGTCCTGCCATAAAAGCTTGAGTGTGGCCATCACCCGTCGGGTGTAATGTCTGTTGCTACAACAAGCATGGTTCACAAAAGGGTTTGTTTACATTACGAATTTTTGCCTACTTTGCGGCATCCCTTTCAGGATGAATTTAAGGTGGGTTCTACTATACTTTGGTAATTGGTGAGGTGTTTATAATATTTAGGCCCAGTAAAAGAATTGCACTGTATATTACTGAACAGCTCGCACATTTATCTTATCGTTAAATAAATAATTGGCTATAAGTTTTGGCCTGATTTTAGGTACTTTAATACAAGTTTTATCTAATAGCTAATCTCCCATGACGAATACGATTGATAAACACAGAAAACGCAATAGCATAGTTGGTTTATTTCAATATTAATAAAATTAAAGTAAATTGTCTTAATAACATAAAAATAAATATGTTTACTATTTTAAGCGACGAAGTTATAGAAAATCTTACCTGTTATGTCTGTAAAGAATATTTAACAGTGGAACCAACTAAAGTGTACCAAAATAGGACTATTAAGTGTGGTCGTTGTAGCCAAGTTGACGATTATGGAACTGTTTCCTTGTTGGATAAAGTGTTAAAAAGTGCTCTAGTACCCTGCCAAAATAAGTTCGAAGGTTGTACCGAGCTTCTCAGCTATAAAGAAGTTCGTAAGCATGAAGAAAAATGTCCCAAAGGTAATTTTAGTTGTCCAATCCCAAAGTGTGAAGAATTTCAAATGTCTGCATTTCAAATGCTTAATCATTTTCAGTCCGTTCATAAAAATAAGATTTTGGATAAAAATGTTATATGCATAATTACGGATCAGCATCAAAGAGACCTACTTTTGTACAGAAAGGAAAACTGTCTTTTATTGTCAAAGTAGACTTTGATAAGGGAGCCAGTGATGTTAGACTTGGGGTTTCGTATATTGGCCCAGAAGAACTTGCTAAAAAATAAATTATACTTTTAATATAAAAATCATCAAAGACAACATTACATTTTATACACAGAAAAAACATTGCACTAGTTTACCTGAAACTACCTATGATTCTATAGATATTTCTCCATATTGCTGTGATGCGGAACCTATTTTATTATGTACTATTTTAATAGAAACTTATGGTGTCCATCCAATAACCTATTTAAATTTAAATACCAAGATTAAAAATACTAAAGAAGAAAAAGTTTTAACACACTGGGATATTCTAGACAGCAGTACAGCCATCCAGGCTCTACATAGGCGCAAACTAAGACTTCGACAGGACTTTAATCCAGGTGATCAATTTTCATTGACTTTTTCTGAGTGTAAAACTGCTATAATTATACAAGAAGGCTCAAGTATCAAAACAAACAACTTTATTTGTTCTGTATGCAAAAATAATATTATATCCGATGGACATTATACTGAAGTACTAGGTTGCCCTTTGCGACAAATACAACGTTTGTGGTACATGTAGCGTAATTTTTCGATTTATTCGATGCAAATTGGGGCATCGATTTACTAAACAAAAAACCCTTACTCAAATTGCAAACTATCTTACGTACAGCTGTAAATGGAACTGTGAGGCATATGTATCTGCCTTTGTATTTCATGAAAGTACTTGCCAGAATAATTCAATGCGTAAAAAGGAACATGTCCATTATGCCCATTCCAAGACCAAATAATCGACATGTCTATTCTTTTGAAGTCAAACATCATATAGCAGTACTTGACGATTATGAATTGCAGTATTTTTTAAACCCAAAGTAGGACAATTCATTGGTGATTTATGGGGACACCCAATTATTTGTAGGGCAACTCTTCTAGAGAATGATATTATGAAATTAGAATTTAAACCCTGTGATGTTGATAATTTTCCCCACACACTTGTTGCTGTGTTGCAAATTAGAGAAGACACTGAAATCAAATTTAAAATTTATCTTGCTGAAAAATTTTATTTTAGAAAAAGTTCATTTGAACGTGTGTTACTTACCATTATTTAGTTAATATTGAAATTTAATATCTCTATATATTAATATATGTGTGTGGATGTCTTTCAAGGGTCTGTACAAAATGCTACCAGAGACTTTTTCGGCAAAAATATATGGATTCAAATTAATTCTGTTTTAGTTACTTTTAAATAAGTTTCTTAAAATATTTACTTTTTTTAAAGTGTTATTAGGTATGTCTTTAGGTTTAGCTAATAAATAACCATGGCGGCAAGATGCAGCGTCCTTAAAAAATAATGGAATTTTAATTTTTTTGTGTCTGTTACCTTGCAGTAATCAATCAATAAAATAAAAATAAAAATAAATATTCCCACTCCTCTGAAATTACACTTGTAATGTATGTATTTTACAGAATGTCAGTCCATGTAATTTGAAATTGTCAAAATACCGACACAGCCCACTAAAGAAGTTCTCTCTCTACAAGGAATCTACCTCAGATTATTTCTACAAACTTTTGTGTAAAAAAATATTTATAGTTATGCATTGACCTGAAAATATTATTTTTAACATTTTAAAAAATTGTTAAAAACGAGTATACTTAGGTATAGGACATTATTTATAATTTTTTTCGAATTTTAAGCAAAATGTATAAAATTAATAATACACACTTAAAATAGGGAAGTTAATAATAACTTCCGGTAGAACGAAAAGTCAAAGCTTTTAAAATATTTTAGTCTTATTATTCCCACTGATCTTGCAATATTCCGAAAGTTTCAAAATGTTTCAGAGCCTACTTCTCAAGAAATCAATCGCCGCGCCGCGCCGTAGTTCATGGTGGGATATATTGTGTTGTCTTTTTTGTAAAAATAAAAAAAAATAGAGAAAGAAATATTTTAACAAAAGGGTCAAGATATAAAATTGACAGTTTTTTAACGAGACCCTTTTTATTAGTTAATTTATAGTAGGAAAGCCCACGATACTAAATGAGCATTTATTCAAGCGTCATAGAGACATATTGGGTTGTAAAGCTTAAATGATAAGAAGAAAAAAATATTATATATTGTATACCTTCCTATCGGTGGGGAAAACGGCTGTAGATTTTTTAATGTCATAAAAATACTGGTATTATTTCGGCTTGTGGAAATTGTTTGGATCATATTTTATCAGGTAAATTTAAACATACAGGGTGTTCGAAAAATACACGGCCAAATTTTAGGAGGTGATTCCTCATTGAAAAATATGAAATAAAGTTCCTATAAACATGGGTCCGAAAATGCATACTTTCCAAGATACAGGGTGTTAAACTTTTTAAATAAAATAGGTTTTTGTAATTATCTTAAATACCCTATAACCGATTTTATTGAAATTTTTCAGTGTTATTTCTAGTAATAAGGGCCAAAGTTAGGCATAATTAAATTAAAATTATTAAGTCCAGTGGCGTCTCACGGGACATCTTATCGAAAATAATTGTAAAAAAATGTACGCTACTGACTTTTTGTAACTTTTTTTTAGAATAAGCAACTGAAAATACAACTTTTTGCTTCGTTTTCGAGAAAAAAATAAAAACCACTTTATTGCATGTTTCTTGGGACGGAATTTTTGAATTTTGACGATTTACTGAGCAAAAACAGTTAAAGATAGAGCAAAATTAATTTTACTTTCCTATCTTAACTTTTTAAGGACTATCTAATGACATTAAAAAGTGAAGGTCAACTGAAGATTAAAGAAGGTGAATGTTAAACCTAAATGTTGGACACCCTGTATCTTAGAAACTATGCATTTTCGGACCTATGTTTATAGAAACTTTTTTTCATATTTTTCAATGAGGAATCACCTCCTGAAATTTGGCCGTGCATTTTTTGAACACCCTGTATAAATATGGATCAAATAACAATAATTCCGACAAAGCCAATTTTTTTATAGAGCTTAGGTTTACCATTACAAATAAAATGCCAAAAGTCCCCATCGATCCCATGTAAGTATGCTTTGACAGTTATTCAAGGTCAAAGGTCAAATTTTTAGGTTTTTTACATTTTTCTTAAAAATGTATGTTTTAGTAAAAAGTACTAAAAACCAAAGTTGTAGATCTCGAAATTCTTTATAAAAATGGTTCTTATAATTTTTCCTCTAAGACCTAAAATTTCCCAGATATTGGGCTTATAAAAGTCACTGTCATGATATGCACACATATCCACACCATCTGTGGGGTAGTGTACTTGGCGCGTTTTTTTAACGTGGTTTTCCTCGTAAGCCTACTCCATGAACCTTTATGAGGTTATTTTCAGGAACAATACTGATTTAATGGTAAGAAAATGTTTGTTATTGTCATTCTATTTTTTTTTGTTATTTTAATCTAATTACTTTTCATACTTATCTTCAACAATCATGTTTTCTTCGATTTCTTTTTCTTTAAATTCTTCCTATTTTTTTGTATTCTTCTTCCTCTTGCTGAATGTTCAAAAATTGTTCAAATGAAGATGCATCAGTTGTCTCTTCAAAATCACATGAATCTTTTTCTCTTGCATTTAATTGAACATTTGAGCAAGATAGAACTAGGCAATTGGTACACGCTGAAGAACACTGCAACCCTACTTTTTACAGTCACATTTGACACTGCAACTTTTTTGCAATTGCAAAAATAGTGTTAAGTAGTTTTTCTGGAGCAGGGGGCAGTAGAGTTCGAATTGGTTCCAAAGTGTTGAATAGCACATGCTGATGTTGAAGGAAGACAAGATAGCTGAGCTTTTTGTTTTTTTTTGTATTTTTTACGAATGTTAAAATCTGTGCTAGTCATTTGTATGTAGGCATTTGCCTGCAACATATAAATGTAAAAAAGCATAAGTAGGCATTTTGGCTTGCTTAAGTACCTGAATATGTAGATACGTGGTATATGTGTGCATATTATGTAGAACGTTAATTTTTACAAGCGCAATATCTGGAAAATGTTAGGTCTCGGAAAAAAACTTATAAAAATCATTTTTATAGAAAAATTTAAGATCTACAACTTTCGTATATAGTATTTTTTTTATAACACATACCATTTCCAAGAAAAACCAAAAAACCTAAAACTTTGACCTTTAACCATGAATAAATGTCAAAGCACACATGGAATCGATGGGGACTTTTGGCACTTCATTTGTAATGGTAGACCCAAGGTCTCTACAAAAATTTGGCTTTGTCGGAATTATTGTTAATTCAATTGTATAAATTGACCGGACAAATCGGATTATATATTTTTCGTTTGCCTTAAATTATTTTCTACAAAATAAAAAATAGCCATGCTTGAGAATGTCAAAATGACGTTTTTTTACCACTTTATAGCTCTTCGCTTTCTTTACCTCACTTTTTCTTCTATCTTCTTCTTCTTCTATCTAGCTGGACAAAATGATTTGAAGCATATGTTAAGTTTCTTTTTTAAAAATCTGTTTGGTAATTAAAATATTAAGCAAATACGTTCGGTTGTAAACATTATAAACTTATTAACTAGAAAAAAATTACATATTCTCGTTAAGTAAATAAAATCCCTTAATATTTTTGTTAAAGATATTAGCATATTTATTTGAAAAATAAATTTATTTTTAAAGATATTTTAAATAATCAATACAAAATCTTCTTCTTTGATCAAGAGTACTTAAATAAAAACTGTAATTTTTAGTCTTTCCTTAAAAAAATATAATAGTATATTTTACTGTTTACATAGGTAATAGGTACAGTTGTCTATTAATTAAATGCAGCAAAGTAGAATACGGCAAAATTATGTAACATATTTATTTCTTGTTAATATACGTATATCACCAAAAGCGGCCATTTCTAACATATATTGGTTTATACAGGGTAGTTACATATGGGTGTACCCAGGGAGGGGGAGACGGGCAGCTGCCTTCAGTCTTGGTTAGGTGTTGTCTATACAGGTCGATGGTGCCTTAGACGTTTACGGAAAACGGGACATTGGATTTTATTAAAAATTTGGCAACATCGGTAATTGCAATCTAACGATCTAAAATATTTTTAACGATGCAGTGTTGCCGCTCATTCCAAAAAGTGGCATCCACTTTGATATTTCAAATGGAACACCATATATATATTGGTATTCTTGTATCCGCCACTACTTTCGAAATATTTTTGCCTAATATTATTCTATACCTTTCTCTAACGGTCGCGACGCTTTTAAGAAATTAAAAATTTTAACTTTTTATTCAACCTATATTTTGGAACTGTGCATTTATGTTTACAGAAATAAAAGCTTATTTGTAACTAATAGTATGCAACACGATCACAACACTAGAAATGGAGCTTTATTAGCGCCAGACAGGCATCGGACAGCAACGTACCAAAAACATTTTTATTTTAATTGTTGTAAATTTTATAATTCTCTTGATGATGATATAAAGAACTCCAAGAATATCAATATGTTTAAAAGTAAATTAAAAAAGTTTCTACTAGATAGAACTTGTTACTGTTTTGACGATTTTTTTCAAGGTAAAATCTACCTCAATAATTTTGTTCTCCTTTTACTTTTTATGTAACTTATTTTTAGTATAAAATGTTTTGACGGTTTTTTAAATAATTTTGTTTTGTTTATTTGTAGTATTTATTTTAAGGACTTTTTGACTTTTTCGTCAATTATTGTGCTGTTTGTACTTTTAAATTGATGAAATAAAAATTATTATTATTATTATTATTATAAATAAATATTTGTTTTTCATATTTTTTGTTCAAAACATGTCTCAAAATAAAAAGCTTTTATTACTCTATCTGCATTCGTAGACACCTAAATTTAGGGTGTAGCATCTCAATGTCCTCTACATTGATTTTTTATGGAGAAATTTGTTATGAATTAAACAGGCTTGCTTAAAATTCGTGATTTAACCTCTGGACACAAAAATGTTAAAAAGTCAATTTTTTTAAATGGAACACCCTGTATATTATCAAAGAATCTGTAGGACCATAAAAAGCCTTTTCAAATGATATATCAGATTCCTATATCTAAAATCTTTGATAAATACTTATAATGCTAAATTTTGATTTTTAAAGAAACTTGCTTTTAATGGTTTTTCAAATTCTTTAATAATATACAGGGTGTTCCAGTTAAAAAAATTGACATTTTAACATTTTTGTAACCAGAGGTAAAATCACGAATTTTAAGCAACCCTGTATAATTCAAAACAAATTTCTCCATACCAAATCAATGTAGAGGACGTTGAGAGGATGTAGTTGATAAAACGGTTTTTTTAAATATCTAGTAAGCCATGACTTTTTTGGAAGAAACAATAAGTGATTTAAACTAAGGTCGAAAAACTGCAATTCTTTCCCCATTTAACTATCTCTGTAGCTGCAGCGGTTTCTGAGATCTTTTCACTAAAAATCGAAAAAAATTCATCCTGTAGAAATTTCACGTGACATTGGGGAACACCTTACGAAATTAATGGACTCTTACTGACGACTCTGTGAGACTTCGACTCATGTGATTTTATTATGTAATCTTTTAATATCTTGAGCTATAATGCTTGTACTCGTATATGGCAAGTATAAATTTTATATGGTAGTACCATTAGATAACAGTAGTGTATAAAGTAAGTTCTAGTTTTCTTAGAGATAATAAGTAAGTAAAATAATCTAGAGAAATATGTTTGTGTCTAGAATTGTATTAAATAGGTAAATTAGGTATATAAAGGCTGGCGTAAGCCATAGTAAGTGAGGTATTTAATAAATGATAGAGTTAAGATCGTAAAATGTAAAGTGTACGTTGTGGGGTTACTATAGTGATTTTAATAAAGTATTTTAGTGTTGTCAAGTGTTTTATTTGTTGAACTCACGTAGCGGAAAGTTATCGAAAACCGTAACAATGTTAACCATGGCCATATTAATTCATTCTATTTGATAAAAAACACAATAATATAATAATAAAGTGGCATACCCAGTACCATATTACAATATTCTTTTAACAAATTGTCAATGTAATATTTTTTTATGGTAATTTCTGATTAAAACAGTAAAGTGTTATTGTACTTGATAACTTTAGATATTCTAGACAATATAAAAAGTATTAAGAAAGAGAGGTAATTGATACCTTATCGGACACAACGGCGATTTTGAGAATTGTTGGCATACGGGGGTTTTTGGGGCGCTGATTACGAATCTGAATTTTAATTCGGTAACATTTCGTTTCCCAGATACCCATCATCAGACTTAAAAAAGCAATTATAATTTTAAATTAATATTTAATTTAATTTTATTTTTTGCCCTTGTTTTTGCAAATAATTATTGATTTAAAAGTTTATTGACAATTAATATTTAATTTACACCTTTTAACATTTTTGTATTTATTTTACCTAATTTTTCAGAAAATTTAAAATATTTACTTTTAATCACAGTACTTGCGGCGCTATAGATACTGTTATAAAAATGAATAAAAGAAAAACTTTGTTATTTTATAAAAAATAGGGTAAAATAAATAAAAAAACTTGTTTCTTAGAGTAATAAAAAATATTGTGTGCCAATTTAGCAGAAAGCTTAAGAATCGCGAGCAAAAAGAAAGGGGATATGGTGAATTTAGGTTAGTGTTCTATTAAAGAATTAGGATTAATATCTCGAGAAGGAAACGTTGCCGCCTAAAACTTCTTTCAGATTCGTAAAATCATCAAAATCGGCGTGGTGTCTTATAAGTAAACAATTACCGAAAAGCAGATACCACCAACGCAAAATGCTAAACTGAATCGCACCAAACATGAAACTAAGAAAAAGACATAGGTATAACTTTAAATGATACTTAAAAGTTTAAAAAAATGTGCTTATATGTGTCAAGTCTGCCGGTTTTAATACCCAATCCAGACATGCAGCAGCGTGTCAAGCCATGTTTAAGCTGGCTTCAGCGTCGAGTGTAATATTACACAAACCACTTGATGCCACTTTTGACCCCTCCATACACTTTACTCCACTCCAACCAGAAGCCCAAGTTTCATGATGCTAGCCCAAACGGGTAAAAAGATATGAAGGTCCAAAAGTCAATTTTCCACTGACTGACCTACTGACCAACTGACCGACTGACCAACCGACCGACCGACCGATAAGTTAAAAATGCTTATCATATATGCATAAAAATGATTTCGTTAGTCCAACAACTCTACCAAGTTTTGTCAGTATCGATTAAGAAATAAAAAATAAAAGCTAGAAAGTAATCGCGTGGACAAAGATGTAATAAAAAAACGTGAGAAATATCGACTTCTTTCATATAATATTGTTTGGAAAAACAATACGATCTTCTTTGCCTCACTTCAGTAAATCGTAATAAATAGTTTATTGCAAGCTATCTTCTTTTCTTTAAGGGGTTACTTTATTATAGTAGGGGTGCCCAACAGGGGGATTTCAGGATTTACTACAGCGCGGCAGAATAATATATAGGAGAATACCTTGTACTTGGGTAAGTACCTCCACCAATCCTGTACATAAGGCTGCTGGAATAGCAATATACCGGATGATGCATCGCCGCGCGGGACATAGGAAATCCCATGTAATTTCTAATGGCGTCAATTATTAGCCCCCTTAATTATTTTAGAGAAAAATTCTATTGAAGTTTATTGAAGAGCATGCAAATCTACGTCCATGGTAAAAACTTTAGATTTTTCGGTTTAACCCGTTTGCTAGTTAGATGCTAATATATTTTTAAAAATTGTTACATTATTATCGCCTCATATTTATGAACAACAATAAAAATACCAGTTAGCGTGACATAACGTTGTCATTTTGAAATTTAGTGCTTTATTATTATCAAAAAATTGTACAGTGAAAAGATTAAACTTGTATTTATACAAACGAAGTAAGTTAAGTTAAACTAAACTAGAGTAACAAATTTCAAGAACTTATGGCATTTAAAATATTTACATGCTTCAATAAACTATTAATATTATTGCAATACTTGATATGTTGGAAATAAACTTAAGATTTAAGAAAATTTTCAAATATTCCTCCATTGACTGTTAGACAATAACCCAGACGTTCATAAAATTGTCTTCTTACATTGGCTAACTGGTAAATTGAAATTTTATTGCATTCTGCAGAAATAGCATTTTTAACTTATCTAGATTAGAGTAATTTTTATCCTATCATGCTTTTTAAATGGCCTCAGAGAAAGAAGTCATTTGGCGAAATATCAGGAAACCTGGCTGGCCAATTTATGGTGTGATGTAGGCCAATAACATTTCCATTAAAAGCATTGTGTAAACAATGCAGCCAGGTATTATGTGCCGGGCAGCAATCCATTTGGTACAAAATTTCCTGATTTTTCCTGGATACATCATTTAAAGCGGGTAAAATTAGTTCTTCGAGTAGTTCCAAATAAAATTCTGCATTCAAATTTTGATTAAGAAAAAATGGTCCAATAATATGTTGTCCGAAAATCCCTGCCCAAACATTTACTTTCTGTGGATATTGCGTCCTCGTTTCGACAAATTGTGTTGGTTTTCTTTGCTCCAGTATCGGTAATTTTGATGATTGGGTTCATTGTTTAACGTAAATGTGCACTCATCAGTAAAACAAATATTTCTTAAAAATTCCCTGTCCATGTTTGCCCTTTCCATCATGTTAAAACAAAATTCCTGCCGTCGTATTTCATCTCCATCCCTTAGCTCTTGATGTCTTTCATATTTGTATGAAATGTATTTATGCCTTTTCAAAATCCGGAGCACTGTTGATTGATCTTTTCCTATGATATCCTGAAGTTTCCTTGTACTCACCTTCCCTTTATTTTCTTCCACGTGCAATAAAATTTCCAAGTCTCTTTCATCTCTTACATTTTCTTCTTTTTGATACTCTCTAGCTTCACATCTGCAGTTATTTATCACTGTGCCTTTGGTTTCAAATTTTTTGATAGTCCTATCGACTCGACTGTTGATTTTCCGGGTATCGGTCTATTCGGATACTGAGCAGCGAACATGTCTGACACCTTTTGGTAACTATTTCCTTGACAGTACCATTTAATCATCAATACTTTTTCTTCAGTAGTATAACTCATGGTTAAACTATTCACTGTACGATTTTTTGATAATAATGAAGCAATAAATTTCAAAATGACAACGTTATGTCACGCTAACTGGTATTTTTATTGTTGTTCATAAATATGAGGCGATAATAATGTAACAATTTTAAAAAATATATTCACATCTGACTAGCAAACAGAAGTTAACAGAAAAATCTAAAGTTTTGACCATAGACTTAGATTTGCATGCTCTTCAATAAAATTCAATAAAATTTTTCTCTAAAATAATTAGAGGAGCCAATAATTGACGCCATTAAAAATTACATGGGATTTCCTATGTCCCGCCCGGCGATGCATCACCCGGTATATGTATATAGATATATATGTATATAGTTAGTGTATATTGTTTAACCATAATATGGCCCTGTATTTCTCAAAATTAGTGAAGTAGTAAGCTCTACATTGTAAACTAATACATTAGTTAGTAAAAAATTAATAACTTAAAAATACACAAATAATAAATGATTAAATGATTTACATATAAGCTATATTATATCTCCTTTTTCTCCTCAGGTAAATCTAATAACAAGCAAAGCATCTTTAATAATTTTTAACTGTTATTTGCTTAAAATATCAAAAAAACCTTAAAACAAATAATTAAGTTTGTAGTGGATACTTTGTTTTTCTTAACATTGACGGTCTGATGGTAAAATCTTAAATCCGCGCAAATGCAAAACAACTAGAAGGCGTTTGCATGATTCCGCGCAAATTAATGATCATACTGTCATACAGTCAATGTTAAAAAGAAATAAAATATTTATTACGAACTTAATTATTTGTATGTTATATTAGGGGTAGAGCTTTATATATATTTTTCTCCAAATGTCGTTCGTTTTCGAGTTACAAACCGTCAAAGTTTAAGATTTTATTTTTTATTTTTTGAATTGCCTTCTTACAGAAAAACCGATTTGACTAATATTTGAAAGATAGGCTAAGTCGTCTGCGCTTTACCATTTTGGTAACAATTTACATTGATTGTGTGCCGCTAGAGGGCACTTTACCTACATTGCCAATTGTTTTCTTGTTATAATTATTTAGTGTTGACAGCTACAGTAGTTTTTGGCATGTTTTCTGAAAGACTGGTAGCAGGCCATTAAAAAAGGTGCGTGGTTGATTTACCTTGCTAAATCCAACGGGTTAGACGTAAATCACCCTTAAAAATTAAGTGGTAAATTTACTTTTCTTATTTCGTTACCACCAGCTACCAAGTTAATAGCTATCAAAGTATATTAAAGCTGTCCGTTCAACATCAAATAAATTCGCTTTTTAAACCATTTAATTTATTATCTTAATATAACTAATAATGGCTAATCACCAATATTCACATCTCGAATATTGTGATATCCATTTGTGTTATGGAAAAGCAAATGGTAATGCTTGTTTGCAAGAAGATATTACATGGAGAGTTATCCGGAAAGTAATATCCCTCATGCTCAAACATTTTCCAGTGTGCACAGAAGGCTTGCGGAATGTGGTTCCTTTAAAAGTTATAATGAAAATAGGGGAATACCTAGAACGGCTAGAAACGTGCAATAAGAAGAAAGAATTTTTAAAATTATTGAAGATAATCCAGGTACTAGTACTAGAAAAATTGGAAATGAAGTGCGTCTCTGTCAGGCTAGTTTATGGAGGGTACTAAAAGAAGAACAACTGTACACGTTTCATTCACAAAAAGTGGAGGCTCTTTATGACGATGATCTAACGAGACGGTTGGAAATATGCAATCAGATCCTAGCTAAGTATGAACAAAACAATCGATTAATTGGCACTGACGAAGCTGGTTTCACTCGTGATGGCATAAAAAGTCTACACAACAACCACACATATGCTTACAAGAACGCAAACAATGTGGTAGAAACGAAAATCAGCGTAGATTTTCACTGAATGTGTGGGCAGGGATAATAGGAGATTGCCTTGTTGGTCCTCATTTCTTTGATGGTCCATATCCGGTGACGTATACTTAGATTTTATCCAAAATCGTCTTCCGTTGTATCTGGAAGATGTGCCATTGGAAGTAACGGCCAACATGTGGATCCTCCAAAATGGAGCTCCGCCCCACTTTAGTATACGTGTCCGGCAGTATTTGAATGCAACGTATCTTGAGCAATGGATAGGACAAAGTGGACCATTGACATGGGCAGCGAGGTCACCAGACCTTAATCCTATGGATATTTTCTTTTGGGGTCATTTGAAATAATTGGTGAACGATACTCCAGTAATCAACGTCGAAAACTCTCCATGTAATATCTTCTTGCAAAAAAGCATTACCATTTGCTTTTCCATAACAAAAATGGATATCACAATATTCGAGATTTGAATATTGGTGATTAGCCATTATTAGTTATTTTAAGATTATAAATTAAATAGTTTAAAAAGCGAATTTATTTGATGTTGAACAAACAGCTTTAGTATAATTTGATAGCTATTTACTTGGTAGCTGGTGGTAATGAAATGAGAAAAGTAAATTTACCACTTAATTTTTAAGGGTGATGTACGTCTTAACCATTGGGTTTAGCGATGTAAATAAAGAACACCTTTGTTAAAGGCCTGGCATCAGTCTTTCAGAAAACATATCAAAAACTACTGTAGCTATCAACACTAAAAAAATATTTAAAATAAACAATTTTCAATGTAGGTAAAGTGCCCTCTAGCGGCAAACAATCAATGTAAATTGTTACTAGAATGATGAAACGCAGAGATTTAGTCTAGGTTTTAAATATTAATTAAATCGGATTTTCTGTAAGCGAGTAATTAAAAACCAAAAATAAAAACTTCAACTTTGACGGCTTGCAACTCGAAAACGAATGACATTTGGAAAAAAATTTATATGAAGCTCTACCTTTTTTTTCAAGTAGAATCACTCCTTAAGTTTCGTGATCGATTTTTAAATCACCCTGTATTTTCTACTAAACCAATATATTATTTTAAAATGTATACTATTTTTACCGAATTCTGAAAAATACATGGCCGTATTACGGTTAAAATAATAAAACATCAGGACCGTATTTAAAAAATGTAAGTTAGTTGTGTACGGAGGTTTTCGTTAAGTTCTGCTTGATTTAGTAATTTATTTACTTAAAATGTAAAGTTAAATATATCAAATTTCTAAAAATACAGGTTCGTATTAGGATTAAACCTCAAAGTGTGATACACTAATAAATTTGCATTAAAATTGGCTTTTAAATTTTGATATTAGAATTTCAGGACCGTATTTAAAAAAAAGTTGATGATAAAATACCACCATTCAATAGAGCAAAAAAGTGGCCATGCAAAAGTGTAAATAATTTTAAAATTCGATTTAGACCAGGAAAAATAAAACAAAATTATAATTTTTCGGTTTTTGCCGGATATCAATTATATTTGTGCCAACCAATTATGCTTGTGCCATCCTGTAAACCAAATGTAATAGAGACAGTAAGCGTAGGTGTAAGAGATAAATCTCGGTGTATTGCTTATTATTATTATTTCTCGAATTTTATCATATTATATTTCGCATAGTATTTTTATACTGTAAATTATCTTAACGATAATCTCTGGTAAATTATGTATTAGTTATTTTCTCGTAGTTTATCTATTATTTTATGATGACTACTAATTGTACCGTATTTTATCTTAAGGTAACATATATTGTATTACCTAGAAATATTATAAATGTAAGTTTTTCTTCAATATGTAGTTAGTTAGGTTGCCAGCGTTTGCTTTGAATAAATCGGTTATTCAAGTATATCGAGTAATCTCTAACTCACCAAACCCAAAGTTGTTTGCTTCTACGAACCACAGGCTGCTGGAAGCAAAAACGTCACTGGCGCAGTCGGATCGGAAAATTCAAAACAAAAATTCGCCGTACCGAAACCGAAAAACATAGTGCCTTCGTGGATAGTGTTTTTCTCGGACTCGGTGAACAGCTGGACTTTTCGTGGGACCGAATATCCTGATCGAAAAACCAGTGCCACTTGGATCGAAAATCCAAAAACCTCAAAACAGCTGGATTTTTTCGTGGGACCGAATATCCTGATCGAGAAACCAGTGCCCCTTGGATCGAATATCCAAAAACCTCAAAACAGCTGGATTTTTCGTGGGACCGAATATCCTGATCGAGAAACCAGTGCCCCTTGGATCGAATATCCAAAAAACCTCAAACAGCTGGACTTTTTCGTGGGAACGAATATCCTGATCGAAAAACCAGTGCCTCCTTGGACCGAATATCCAAACATTGAAGAAGAAGAAGAAAGAAAAAAGACAATTTTTGAAAAGTTCTCTTGGACAGTGCAAATTTTGTGCTTCATTTCAAACCATTCAATTGCATCCTGGACAGTGCCTACTGACTGTGTGAAAGTACTGAAAATTGTGTTTCTACCAGTAGTGTAACAACCCAGATTTTGTGACAAACATCAAACCAGGGTGAGATCATTTTCTTATTTTCCTTTTTACCATCCTTTTTGTAATTTTATCCTTTATATTATTTTTTGTTTCTTCATATAACAATTTTTTTGTTCTGTTTAAATATTATTTTAATTTTTTTGACACCTTTTTTTAATTTTTTTATTGAACCTTTTTTTAAACTTTTCTTTTAAAACTTTTTATTTGTTCATAAAGAAGGAGAAACGCTTTAATGGAACGTAATTTTAATGTTTAATTTCAAAGAGACTCTTAGAAAAATAAAGAATATCGAAATCAAATTAGATTTAAACCATATTTAAGTAGTTTATCTGAAGAAGAATCCGCAACTCAAAGTAGTAGTAAACATTTAGAAACTTTATTATTGGACGAAAATTTTGAAAATTTAAATTTTGATTTAGATCAAGACACAATGCCTGAAACAAATTATCAAGAACTAAGATTATATTTAGATATTATTCCTAAATTTAACGGTGAGCCATGTGCGCTTAAAAATTTTATTGCTGCTTGCGATGAAATTGTTGCTCATTATGCAAATAGTACTCAAATCATTAAAAATCTTATTTTTAGAGCTATTATTGGTAAACTTGAGGGCAAAGCTTTAATTTTAATATCAAGTAGAACAGAATTAACAAAATGGGAAGAAATTAAACCTATTCTAGAAATTAGTTTTACTGATCAAAGATCTTTTACTTGCTTGCTTCATGAACTTCATAGTTTAAAACCTAATCCAAAAGAATCGCCCTATAATTTCGGAATTCGTTGTCAATATTTTAGAAGTTTGGTTTTTAATGCTATTAATTGTGACACTAACATGCATCCAGATGCTAAAGTTGCTCAAATAGGCAACATTGAAAAATTACTTTTAATAACATTTTTAAAATATATACCGCACCAAATTCAAACCGGAGTAAGATTGAAAAATCCTTCATGCCTAGAGGAAGCTATGAACTATGTTATTGAGGAAGAAAATTTTATGTCTTTTTGTACGGATACTAAGAGAAATACATTCCCGCAGATTCCAAATCCAACAATCAAAGCACCTACTATTCAACAACAACAACAGCCATTTTTTATAAGGCAGACGCCACAATATTTTAGTCCTTCGACATCAGACTTTGGAAAAAGAAATTACTTTCCGAGTCAACCAATCCAAATTACTCCAAGAAATATTCCGGAGAAAAGATATTTCACAAACCAACAAGTATTTGGGAAACCCAAGAATGTCTGGAAACCAACTGGACAAACTCCAAAAGAGTCACCCACTCCAATGTCTGTAGTGACTAAACAGACTGTAGCACCGAGAAGTACTTTTCAACAGCATAGTCAAACACAGACAAGTGGATTTAAACCCCAGTATAGACCAATAAATCAGTATCAACCCAGGCTACAAAATTATTTTCAACCGCAATCAAGACCGACATTTTATGCAGAAGAACTACATCTGACTGATGATTATACAAATAACTATCAGCCCAATGTATCACATCTAACCGAAGACTATATGAACCCTCAAGAAATAATTCAAGAAGATACCTGGTTCGAAGAAATTGATGATGCTGATCTATTACACTCTCACGTAAATATTGAAGAACTAATTGATCCTCAAACTGAAGTGCCTTCTTCTACCATTCCTGAAGACACAGAAAATTTTTCTCAGCCAGCCTCTGGAGAGAAGATCACTTAGAACTGAACAGTATGGATCAACGTAGATTACCATTCATAGTAATAGCAGGATATCCTAAACCTTTAAAATTTTTAATTGATTCTGGTAGCCATATCTCACTTTTAAATCCATATTTAGCAAAACAGTATTTTCCAAATTATATAATAACTAAACCAACTCTTATTAAAACATCTTGTGGTCAACAAATGGCAAAATATGAAGCTCATATTCCAGCTTTTAAAGAATTTGAAGTAAGAGAAAATATCATATTCACCTTATTTGACTTTCATCCTTTCTTTGACGGACTTATTAGCTTTAGGGATCTCAAAAACATGGGATTTAATTGGAACTTACAAGACGGATTTTTACAAAGAAACAATGTACTAATACCAGTCTACCAATGTGCACCCACTGAATATGATTGCTATAATGTAACTCTTAATGAAAATGAAATACTTAGAACAAAATTACCTACAAATGCTATTACAGATGGCGTATATTATATTCCCAAACAAGAAATTAATAACCACTGCTTTATTCCTGAATCTATAACACAAGTAGAAAACGGACAAGCATATGTAGAAATTCATAACGTTAGTACTGAAGATACATATGTAAATATTATTTCTCCATTACAAGTAGAACCAACAAGTGATTATGACATCTATCAAAGAGAAATAGTAAATTATGAACCATATGTAGATCAACAAGAAATTGAAAGCATTTTAAGACTGGATCATCTAAATGAAGAAGAGAAAAATAAATTAATAAAAATATGTAAACAATTTTATTCAATTTTTCAAAGTCCAACTGAACCTCTGTCAAATACTACGTTAACTACACATACAATTCGAACAGTTGATGACGAACCAATTTATACAAAATCATATAGATTTCCAGAAATCCATAAAGAAGAAGTAAAGAATCAAATTTCAAAAATGATAAACGATGGAATAATCAGAAATAAATTAATAAAATAAAACAAAAATATACTTTGTTCATAGTCACTTTAATTGAATGTTTAGCCGTGACAGCTGTTTCGTAGTTGTACTACGAAACAGCTGTCACAGCTAAACATTCAATTAAAGTGACTATGAACAAAGTATATTTTTGTTTTATTTTATTAATTTAAAATGTACGGTCACAAAGTAACGGACGAAACCATAAATTCTTTAATCAGAAATAGTTCAAGTCCATGGTCAAGTCCAATATGGATAGTACCCAAGAAGCCTGATGCTAGTGGACAAAAGAAATGGAGAATTGTAGTAGATTACAGAAAATTAAACAATAAAACCATTCAGGACAGATTCCCTATTCCCAATATAGATGACCTTCTAGATAAACTTGGCAGAATCACAATATTTTACCACATTAGACCTTGCAAGTGGTTTCCACCAAATTAAGATGCATAGGGATAGTATTGAAAAAACAGCTTTTTCTACTGATCACGGACATTATGAATTCCTCAGAATGCCGTTTGGTTTAAAAATGCACCTGCGACATTCCAAAGAATGATCAACGAAGTCCTGAAAGAGTTCATAAATAAAATTTGCGTTGTATATATGGATGATGTCATCGTATTTTCAAGCACACTAGATGAACACATAAGCAATTTAAAATCAATTTTTGAAAAATTCAAACAACACAATTTAAAAGTTCAACTTGATAAGTGCGAATTTATGAAACGTGAAGTAGAATTTTTAGGACATATAATTACAACAGAACATATTAAACCCAATCCAAGAAAAATCAATGCCATTCTAAATTACCCAATTCCAAAAACACATAAAGAAATTAAGAGTTTCCTTGGAATGGTCGGATATTATAGAAAATTCATTGACAATTTGGCTAAAATTACAAAACCTCTTACAAATTGCTTACGAAAAGGTAAAAAAGTAGAACATACTAAAGAATTTTTAGAAGCCTTCCGAACTTGTAAAGAAATGTTATGCAATGACCCTATATTAGTACATCCAGATTTTTCCAAAGTATTTACCGTAACTACTGACGCAAGTAAATATGCAATAGGAGCAGTTTTAAGCCAAGATGGAAAACCTATATGCTTTGCAAGTAGAACTCTTAACCCCAATGAAGTCAATCTAGCCGTAATTGAAAAAGAATTGTTATCAATTGTATGGGCCGTAAAATATTTTAGGCCATATCTTTTTGGTCGCCATTTTAAAATAAGAACAGATCATAAACCCTTAAAATGGCTTGATAGCTTAAAAGAACCAAATTCGAAATTAGTGAGATGGAAATTACAATTGAGCGAATATGACTATGACATTGATTATGTTAAAGGAAAAGAAAATTTGGTAGCAGACGCCCTCTCAAGAAACCCAGAAAGTAGGGAAAACACAGATAACTCTTCTCTAGTAAATGAGATAGGGGATTCTGATAAAGTAATTGAAGAATATATGGAACAAGAAAACCATTGTGTGACAACAGTACATTCATCCAATGAAGCTCCGCTTTTAGGATTTCCTTACTCAGAGAAACCCCTTAATTATCATAAATACCAGATGATCATCAAAATCTCAGAAACCTCTCCAGTACCACTTTGTATCCGTGAGAAAATTTTTGACCATAACAGATATTTTATAAATTTAAGAAAAAAACATATTGATGAAGACCTACAGGAATTTGTAGCTAATCTCGTTAATGGAGTGACCTATCATATGTTTTTTCCAAACAAAGAAGATGAACAATTTTTTATAAGAAACATGCAAAATAAAATTGAAAATTTAAACTCTAAATTACTAATTTGTTCTGCAAAATTAACGGATGTAACACTGGAAAAAGAGAGACAAGATAAAATGAACTACCATCATGTATACAAAACAGGGCATCGTGGGATAACAACCACTATTGAATCTTTAAAAAGAATTATTATTGGCCAAATCTCATAAATGACGTAACCAATTATATTAATAACTGTAATATTTGTCAAAATACTAAATACGAAAGAAATCCAAATAAATTTGAGTTTCAACCGATACCTATTGGATCCAAGCCTTTTGAAAGAGTTCATTTAGACACTCTGTCAATTTCGAAAAGAAAAATTTTTGACCATAATTGATACTTTTTCGAAATTTGCTCAAGCATATGCTATTGGAGGTTTAAACTCAGTAAATATACTTGACGCGTTTTTAATTTTTATATCACATTACGGTATACCTGACACAATTATTTGTGATAACGGAACCGAATTTAGTAATCAAGCTTTTCAAAACTTTTGCAAAATTCATAAAATAAATATACATTACACTACACCAAAAAATCCAAATTCAAACAGCTACATTGAGCGATTTCATTCTACGTTATTAGAGCGAGTTCGTACTCAAATGCAGCAACAGTCAAGCGACTCATTAAACAATTTGATTCAATATTCACTTCTTTATTATAATAATGCAATTCATTCTAGTACAAATTTTACCCCTTTCGAAATAATATCAGGACATTTTACTTCTAAAAGCCCATTTGATATTCAAGAAAATGATATAATTTCTAAATATGTTCAAGATCACAAAAACAAAATGTCGGAAATGTATAAAAATTTACATTCAAAATTTCAAGAAAAAAAGGAACAAGACACACAAAAGGTTAATCTAACTCGCGATAAGCCTTTTACTATCACAAAAGATGACCAAATTTTTCATAAAGAAGAAACAAGGGATAAATTAGCCCCTAAGTTTTCTAAGATAACACCAATCGCTCAAACTAAGAATAAAGTTAAAACTGAAACATCAAAATATTCTAAACATAATTTGAAAAGGCGTAAGAAACGCTAATTCCTTTTTTTTTTGTTTGTTTCAGATGCACCTACTATCATATTTCTCATTTATTCTTTTATTTACGTTTTGTTTTGGCACAATCCAAAAACTTTTTAATCCAATTCTTCCAGTTAAACTACATACTTCAAAAATTATATCAAGCAAACACACTTTTGTAACATATTTAAATTATTTGGAGTTACAAGAAATGCAATCCAATTTAAAGCAGCAAATAAAATTTATTGCTGAAAGAAAAAATTGCAGTGATCAATCTCTTAAATTAATTCAACAAGCTTATGCTTTGCTAAATAATAATGATCACCTGTTAAAAACAATTATACCTTCTTTAAGACAAAAACGTGGATTAATTAATTTGGGAGGTAAAGTTTCTAAATGGCTTTTTGGTACTCTTGATGCCGAAGATGGCGATAGAATTAATAAAATACTAAAATTTCTTAATAAAAACGACCACCTTCTTCAAGATAAAATTAATGACCAAATTCATCTTGCTAAAGAAATAATAACTAGTTCCAATAAAAGTTTTTCTCAAATTAAAGTTAACATTGATGCAACTATGCAACTTCTTAATAATTTGCAAGAAAGCATAAATGAAATAAATGCTTTGGGACTTATCATTAACACGCTAAATAATTTAAGTTTAAAGTTGACACAAATTGTTAACGCTATTACTTTTGCTAATCTAAATAAAATACATCCTTTATTTCTCTCTATAGAAAATTTGCAGTTTATTATTGATAAAATGAGCTCTCTTTATTCAACAGAACAGCTAGTAAAATTTTCAAATCAACATAGTTACTATCAACTTTTAGGAATTCAGTTAATATATGAAAAAGAAAAAATAATATTTCTTATCCATTTTCCTATTCTAAAACCAGAAACCTTTACTAGTTATTTCCTTTATCCTGTACTAGTCCAAAACAAAATTATATTACCAATCAAATCATACCTTTACCTAAATGAGAAAAATGGTCTATATCAATATGGAACTAAACTCTGTGAAGAAATAGAAAACACGTATTACTGTAACAACCACCTCCAGATCCAAGACGACTGTGTAGTCAATGTTATTCTACACAACCAAGCTGAAAATTGTACTGCTCTAGACGTTCATCTTGAAGAAGCCATTGCCAACCAAGTTACCCCCGATAATGTCTTGTTCACCACGCCAAAAGACACAATTATTACTGAAAACTGTGCAATTGAAAAACACCATGAGTTACAACCTGGTAGCTATCTCATTACAATACCTGAAAAGTGTAGTTTCCAAATAAATAAAGAAACCTATTCACATGAAGAAACCATTCTTCCAACTTCGATAATTATCCAGTTACCTGCATTGAACCTGTCAGCAATACCGCAGTATTCAACCAAAATGATGTTGAAGAGTATTAATTTGGACACTATCCAGAGCCTTACCAATAAAATTAATTCACAACACGAATTAATTCTGCCAACCGAGCCAAAAGAAAATCCTTCGTCTACATGGGTATTTATTTGTATCAGCATTCTGGTCTGTGTCATATGTTTTGGATGCATCAAATGTTACTATCGTTTATGCTACCCTTATCCACTGATACCAATGTGTTACAACAGAAGAAACTCTCCAGCCAACCAAAGTGATGGTCAGCCCAGCCTGCCAAACCAACCCTAGGCTTCCATTTCAGCCGGGAGGAATTATATTTGTGCCAACCAATTATGCTTGTGCCATCCTGTAAACCAAATGTAATAGAGACAGTAAGCGTAGGTGTAAGAGATAAATCTCGGTGTATTGCTTATTATTATTATTTCTCGAATTTTATCATATTATATTTCGCATAGTATTTTTATACTGTAAATTATCTTAACGATAATCTCTGGTAAATTATGTATTAGTTATTTTCTCGTAGTTTATCTATTATTTTATGATGACTACTAATTGTACCGTATTTTATCTTAAGGTAACATATATTGTATTACCTAGAAATATTATAAATGTAAGTTTTTCTTCAATATGTAGTTAGTTAGGTTGCCAGCGTTTGCTTTGAATAAATCGGTTATTCAAGTATATCGAGTAATCTCTAACTCACCAAACCCAAAAGTTGTTTGCTTCTACGAACCACAGGCTGCTGGAAGCAAAAACGTCACTTATCTCTGGAAATACTCGGAATTTTAAAATTTTCTTAACAGCTTACTATTAGGCACATAAACCTCAAGTTTGTTCTTATTTAATCGACTTGGCATCTCTTATCATTTCCAAAATGCCTCCTTATCTTATTCACGTTATCCAACCTTTTAGCAATATCTAACAAATAAGAACGGCGATAAAAATTAATTGTTTATTTCAGAAACCCACTAAGTGTACTTTATTAAATTTGTGGTAAATGACAAAAAACTTCCTTTCATTAAAGTTAATAAAGATTTAGGCCTAAAAAATTAGTATAGTACCTAATAATTTCTTAAAACTGATGTTGTTTGTATTAACACTGTTATGCTTATATTTTGTATTTTACAAAAATAAATATTTTTGGACTTTACCTTTATGCAATAAAATAAATTATTTCTAAAAGGTGCGAAAAAAATGCTACAACAAATTCCTGAGGCTGAAATATTGTGAACACCTAGTATAAAAAAATAAAAAAGTATACATTTTGGGAATTTTAAAATAAGTATACATTTTAACTAGGTTACTTAACATTGGGAGTTTTGTTAAATAAAGATTTATGTGAGGTGTCAAGGTTTTTAAAGTATAAATTTAACAATTTTCTAGGTTACTCTTATAATAATAAAATAAAAACATTAAAGAAACTGGGTCTCGTAGAAATGCAAAACAAACACTGAAAAATTTAATATTTAAAGAAGAAAAAGAAATAAGAAAAATCTTAGATAAGAACTTGGTAGTAAAAGTGAAGTCAAGTATAAAGTTAAAGTTTTAGTTAAGCCCCATACGGGCTACCCCTAGTGGGGGTATGCCCGTAATAAATTTAGTTAGTCAAATAAGTTAGGCTGGTTTTTAAAAAATGCAAAGTTAGTTTTGATGGTCCACCGGTCTCATTGTCCCAAGAAGATAGTTCCATATGGTACATTGGTCCAAGTGACGTAAAATAGCCCCTATGTAGTCAAAATACAACGTCACAATATGACGATCTAACCCAACTTACCTTAGTACAAAAATGGATGATGTCGGAGATACAGGGTGTTAAAAATTTGTTCTGGTTTTGGTTTCTTATAAATAATTGTGTTAGTAATGGGTGTATTGTCAACATATTTGGCTAAAGGGGGTTTTGGTTGGTAGAAATCAGAATTTGTTATTAATTATATTGTAAACTGTAGACGGCGCACTATAGGATGTTTAAGAACATTTTGGACAAAATTAAAGATCTTAAGAAATATGAGTGGATATTTTGTTTTTGCAAAGAAAATTAGTTGATGTTATTATCTATTCCAGGTGGTAAGTGGTAGAGGAGCTTTCCTCGCCTGAGGAGGTACCACCCCACTCACCCTTTAAAGGACCCGTGAAGTCCTAACGGACGTTTCGGGTTCTGGGTAAGTTAGTCAGTTTTCCTTCTTCCTTCTTTTTTCTTTTCTTTTTTTTCCTTTCATCCCAAAATTAAGTAAAAATGACGGCGGCACACTCGGGAGTAAAACATTCCGGAGGTAAAATACCCCTCCATTCAGATCTCCGGGCGAGGGGTGCATCCGGGGGCTTTCATCGAAAGGTTTAATTTCCTTTGCAAATATATGTGGGCTTAACACCAATAAAAGGCGCGCTTGTGGCTGTATCGGCAAACGTCGATCTCCGGAGTTAAGCAGTGAAGTGCGCGCCCATAACTTGGATGGGTGACCGGCGTTGTCGGTTTTGGGCAACGGCACGCGGTGTTCTGCTCGGGGTTGAACGAACGGACCGAGCAGCAACCATCCAAGTTATGGAATGAATGGTGTGTGAATGGGAAGGAGTAGGGTTCAAGGTACAATAAGCCTTCAGGCTGCAGTGCACCACCTAAGGGGACGGTCGTCGGACTTGGGTGTGATGACCCCGAAAGGGCGAAAAAAAACACCAATATAAACTCCGTTCACCATCACCTTGAGTCATCTAAGCCCCACATACTGTTTCTAACGGAGACACAAATAAGTTATAAAACTTCAACCAGCCACCTTCTCTTTCCAGGCTACGAACTTATTTCGTCTTTTCGCCCACATGGGGGCGTGTGTGCTTACGTTCGCAACGATCTGTCTTGTGCTCGACTTTCTAATCTTGAATCGGGTAGGCCCGATATCCTTTGGCTCAAACTTTTCTTTAGGTCTTCTACTAAATTTATCTGTTGTTTGTACCGATCTCCATCTGACAATTCCTATATCGAATTCTTTGACTTTCTTTCAACAAAGATCGACAGTATTATTTCCCAGTTTCCAATGGCCGAAGTAATCGTGCTTGGCGATTTCAATGTCCATAATAAGGATTGGCTAGGCTCTTCAAAAACTGACCCTCAAGGTAGAGCAGCCGAAATCTTCGCAGTCAGTAATTCTCTTACCAACCTTATTATGACTCCTACCTACTTTCCTAGAGTGCCAAATTATAGCTCAAATCCCTTAGATCTTTTTCTTACTTCTAACCCTGAACTTTATGAAGCATCTGTTACTGCCCCTCTAGGTCGCTCAGATCATGGCTTGGTTACTGTATCTTACTCTGTACATCCGGAGGTAAATGAATCCATGCCACCACGCACCGTATGGCACTACAACTCAGCAGACTGGGATGGCCTTAGGGACTTTTTCGCCACGTACCCTTGGGACACTATCTGCTTTTCTTCCCAGGATCCTTCCGAAATCTGTAACCAACTGACCGAGTCAATTCTATTGGACGTTGAAACCTATGTACCTCACACCAAGAAAACCATCAAACCCTCTAATCACAAACCTTGGTTCACTAAAACATGTGACAAAGCTAGAATTTTAAAAGTTCAGGCTCACAAGAAGTTTCTACAGGATCCTAGTCCAGAAAACCGACTGGCCAGCAGCTGAAGCAAGAAACCACTACCACCAAACAATCTCAGACGCCAAGGACTGCTTTGATAACCGTATAAAAACAAAGTACTTTCTTGCTCAAATGGCAGCAAATCCTTCTGGTCCTTTGCCAAAAACATCAGTAGAAATTTCTGTACCAGTTCTTTTCCACCATTAACTTTGGAAGATGAAATTATTTCTGCATCTAAAGGAAAGGCCGAACTATTTCCTAAACAATTTGCTGCCAATTCAACCCTTCATCCACCTGTCAATCATCCAATTCCAACTGTTCCCCCAGTTCCTCACAAAATGCCCAATATTATTTTTAAGGTAAAACACATTAAGCGTATCCTTTCTTCTATTAACACCAAAAAATCGTCTGGGCTAGATGGAATACCAGCAATAGTTTTAAAAAAATGTGCTCCTGAACTTGCACCTATTTTAACCAGGCTCTTTCGAATTTCTTATGACACGGGTATATTCCCAAGAAAGAATCTAAATCTCATCCATCCAACTATAGACCCATTTCACTCCTCTCAATGCTTTGTAAAGTAATGGAGAAATTCATTAACTCGCAAATTCTTAGGTACTTAGAAAAACATAAAATTTTACATGACAGGCAATACGGATTTCGTCACAAGAGATCTACAGCAGATCTTCTTTCCTTCGTTTCACACAACTGGAACAAGTCTCTTGAGTTTCTAGGTGAGTCCCAGATCGTTGCTCTTGATATATCTAAAGCTTTCGACCAAGTCTGGCATGACGCACTTCTTAATAAACTTTCCTCCTACGGTCTTCCAACTAAACTCTGCTCTTGGCTCTCCAGCTATCTTTCTAATCGACGTATATCAGTCATTGTTGATGGCCACTCTTCAAGCTTTCACAAAATTAATGCTGGAGTGCCACAGGGTTCAGTACTAGCACCAACTTTGTTTCTTCTTCACATCAACGACCTTCTTTCTTCCACCACCAATCCCATTCATAGTTATGCTGACGATAGTACCCTTAACTCCACTTTTCAGGTTCCCAAACCAATCTCTCAACCCGACTTGGAAAGCAAACGCAGGGCGATGCAGATATCTCTTTCACAGGATCTCAATTTGATGTTGGATTGGGGCGCCAAAAACTCGTTCAATTTAATGCATCCAAAACACAATCGTGTTCCTTGTCGCGAAAAAATCATCAAACACTCATCCTTTGCTTATGAGTGGCCAGGTTTTGCAGAGCGGGGACACATTTAACCTTGTAGGCATCACATTTGAGAATAACCTTAACTGGCATAAACACATTGTATCTATAGCTTCAAAAAGCTTGGATTTCTTTTCCGAGCCAAAAGTATTTTTCTCCTTCCAATTTATACACTTTGTATGTGTCCCAAATTCGACCCTCTGGAATATTGTTCTCATGTCTGGGGAATGGCATCCCCTACAACCCTCAGCATGCTTGATGCCATTCAAAGAAGGGCTGTTCGTCTTATTAATGATCCTTTACTTACTCAAAGACTTCCTTCTCTTGCCCATCGTCGAGCTGTGGGAAATCTATCGCTCTTCTATAGATACTTTTACGCAGTGCCGTATTATCCATTAGGCTGACTAGGCTACAGCCTAGGGCGCCAGATAGGGGAGTAATAGGCGCTACACAGGGAAGTTTCTAAAAAAGTTTAGGTCGGGTGGGGATTAGAACTAATGTTTCTGCGGGGATATAAATAAAATAGAGGCGAAAAGGAGAGAATGACCTTTTTTTTTTTCTTTTTACGAAAATAGGCGCTCTGGGAATTCTAGCCTAGGGCGCCTCATACCCTTAATACGGCCCTGCTTTTACGGCTTCTGCTCCGACGAATTGTCCAGTATAGTCCCTCTTCTTGCAGTTCCCAACAGAGAAACTCGTGGTGCCGCGCGTATGCATCCGTATACAGTTCAATTGGACAGGCCCCGAACTTCCCATTTCATTCGTTCTTTTATCCCTAGAGTTTCTAGACTGTGGAACCTGCTGCCAGCGGAGGTCTTTCCTTCTCCCCCAAATCTTCAAGTTTTTAAGTCCCGTGTTAACAAACTCCCTCTTACCCTGCTTAAGACATCCACGGTACGTTAGTATTTAGGCTTTCAGCCTTCGTGGATTGTCCAAAGATAAAAAAAGGAACATAGTTTTCCAAAAAAGTCATAAGGGCACTGTGATTATGGCTCTGTAAAATCTGACATTTAAAAAAAAGTCCTATATTGCTCTATAGGCATCAAAGCATCCACATAATATTACAAATGTTATCAAATCGAAAGCTGGATTTAAAACCTTATGAACATTTAATTATTTATTTTTTTCAACCATTTTTAGTCCCCCGTTGGGATTAAAAACAGACTAAGTAACACAATTTTTTTAATAAACAGGGTGTTTCAGAATGTGTTTAAAAATATAAGGGCAGATTCTACTAATAAAAATATAAAAAGAAAAATTATATAAACATGGGTCCGCAATTTCCTCGTTCTCAAGATACAGGTTGTTTAACTTGTAAAAGATGTTTTTTTTTTGTTTTTTTAATATCTTATATAAGTTTTACCCAATTTTGCTTTAATTTGGCGATGGTTTTATGGAATTAGGAAGGTAATTTATCACTACTAGTGATTACATTTCCAAGTCCAGTTGCGTCTCGAGCAGCGTCTAAAGGAATATTTCTAACAAAAAATGGTACGCCACTGACTGTGAAAATGCGTGTAAAATTTTTGTACTTTTCTTAGATTAAGCAAATAAAAGTACAGCTTTTATGTCTCTTGACTTTTTTCTTATGTTGTTTAGTTTAAGAGAAAAAAATATAAAATCCACTTAATTACATATATATTTTTAGACCATAAAAGAAGCATTGGAGAAACTTTTTCTTTTAAAGGTTGGGTATTACAATTTTTTATTAGCAATCATGTAATAACAACAATAAATACCTATTTCAATAGGGTTTATATTCTGTCTAACAATTTTTACTAAAATGGGTGTTTTCACACATTTACATTGTCAGTGGCGTACCATTTTTTTGTTAGTAATATTCCTTCAGTTGCTACTCAAGACGCCACTGGACTTAAAAATGTAATTAGGTAAGTTATAAATTACCCCCTAGTCCCATTAATACTATTGCCAAAGTATTGGCTAGAAGATATTTAAGATATGAAAAAAAAACAAAGCAAAAATCTTTTAAGTTTATTACCCTGTATCTTGAGAACAAGGAATTTTCGGTCCCACGTTTATATAAACCTTTTTTCATATTTTTAATAGTAAAACCCGCCCTAATATTTTTTTAACAACATTCTGTAACACCCTGTATATTAAAAAAATGTTATAATCAGTCTATTTTTAACCCCTAACTGGGGTACAAAAAATTCTATACAGGGTGATTTAAAATCGATCACGAAACTTATAGGGTGATTCTACTTGACAAAATAAGCGTATAGCTTCATATAAACTTTTTCAAAATGTCATTTGTTTTCGAGTTACAAGCCGTCAAAGTTCAATTTTTATTTTGTTTCGCCATATTGCATTTATTTTTTAACCAATCCAGTTGATATTTGGCACACAAATCGAGCTTTACAGATTCTAAAATTTTAAGACAAAAGTACTTTTTAAATACCGCCAGAGGGCACTTCCATCATAACTTTTTTTTTGACAGATATCAAAGCTGGGGGCCATTTTATAGACAATCAAAAACTTAAAAATAAGGTACTCTTTATTAAAGTCGATAAACCTTACCGTTTAGGCACCAATAGACATCAAAGTTCTCATCAATTTCAATCAAATTACCTACATATATACAGGGTGTCCAGTTACTCAACCAACAAACTTAACCAAACGATTCTACAACAAAAATAAGAAAAAAACTTCATATAAACATATGTCCTAAATGTGTTAAAAACTAAAAAAATATTTTTTTTTAAATATTTAACACACCGTAGTTCAAAACTAAGACATTTAGGACATATTTATATGAATATACATATTTGACATATTAATATTTATATGAAGTTTTTTTCTTATTTTCTGTTGTAGAATCGCCCTGTAAAGTTTGTCGGTTGAGTTACTGGACACCCTGTATGTATGTAGGTAATTTAATTGAAATTGATGAAAACTTTTGTGCCTATGGGTGCCTAAACGGTGAGGTTTATCGACTTTAATAAAGAGTGCCTTATTTTTAAGTTTTCGATTGTCTATAAAATAGCGCCCCCAGCTTTGCGATATCTGTCAAAATAAAAAGCTATAATGTAAATAACATTTAAGTTTTAGGTAAAGTGCCCTCTGGCGATATTTAAACAAAGTACTTTTGTTTTAAAATTTTAGAATCTGCAAAGCTCGATTTTTATGCCAAATATCAACTGAATTTGTTGAAAAATAAATGCAATATGGCGAAAAAAACAAAATAAAAATTGAACTTTGACGGCTTGTATCTCGAAAACGAATGACATTTTGAAAAAATTATTATTATTAATTATTAAAGCTCTACCCTTATTTTGTCAAGTAGAATCACCCCTTAAGTTTCGTGATCGATTTTTGAATCACCCTGTATATGTTTTCAAAGGTTTTGAAGCCAGCTTGCGATTTGATTACATTTGTAATATTTTGTAGGTGTTTTGAGGCTTCTATAGCAATAAAAGACTTTTTGTTTGGAAATGTCAGATTTTACTGAGACATAACTACAGTGCCCTTATGACTTTTTATTGAAGACTATTTTTATGAAATAGATAATAGCATCAGCTACATTTTCGTGCAAAAAACAAATATCTACGACCTAAACTTTTTAAGATATCTAATTTTGTCCAAAATTGTTGTGTGTCCAGTGTCTAAAAATACATATACAAGCTGTTACGAATTCGAGGAACACCATTAGGATCTCGGAAACGGTAAGAGATACAGGGTTGGTTAAATTGGGGCAAAGTTGTGCATTTTTATTCCGCAATTATTTGGCAAAAACCGAAATTTTGCGAACCAGTGTTTATTTTTTTTCTGGTTTATTTCAAGAGATATTTTTAAACGAACGACACATTAATATTGCCAATTTTTTTGTTTTATAAAATTATGTTACTAAATTTAAGACGTTTCGTGTTTAAGCTACCATCATCAACGTTTTTTTGTTTATAAATGAGCGGAATATAAATATTCCTAACCAGAACTAAAGTTTTTAACTTAATACACTCGAATTTTATTTCTAAATACAACGATATACCACACTTACCATTTATGCTACGTTTTGAACCAAAAACCACCATCCACTATTTTCCCATTAAAAATTACGTTTTTATTTCAAACGATTTTGGAAATTTTCATTTAAAGGTAAGTATGCATCCATTTATTTCTATCACTACTCTTTCGACTTCTTTAAATAATTTATTTATTCAAAATTTAACCAACAAGCTACAAGAATTAGGGTAATTAAAATACATTTACTTATACGAAATAAAATAAAACATTTAATTTTATTAAACGCCTCTATCAACTTTATCGTAGCTGTCATAAAAAATGGATGCATACTTACCTGTAAACGAAAATTGTTGCAGGTAAGTATGAGGTTTGGGAAAAATCGTTTTTGTAATGACGACATGATGAATGATGATGGTTTTTCGGTTCGAAACGTCGCATAAATGTAAAGTGTGATATCGTTGTATTTAGAATTAAAATACGAGTGTATTAAGTTTAAAACAAAGTTGATGATGGTGGCTCAAAGACGAAACGTCGGATTTTAAATTTAGTGACATCATATTATAAAACAGAAAAAGTGGCAATGTTAATGTGTCGTAAGTTTTAAAATTCGTCTTTAAATAAACCGAAAAAAAAAAACTGTTTCGCAAAATTTTGGTTTTTGCCTAATAACTCCGGAACAGCTGCAAATTTTTAAACTTTTAAAATGGAATATTGTTAAGCATAGAAATGCGCAACTTTACCCCAATTTAACCAACCCTCTCTTCTCTCTCTTACCTTTTCGAGATCCCAATGGTGTTCCTCGAATTTTTAAAAGCCTGTATATTTCTTTAAAACTTTACCACCATGTTTCTCTGGTCAGTAAAATGGTCTGTTGTACTAACTTAGATGACAATTTTGGCATACTCGTTACGACAAGAAGTGTTTAGTAAAGTAAACATACAGGGTTAATAAAGAATGACCATAAAATTGACTTCAGAAACACAATATGAACCGTCTCTTGACTGGTTTCTGCTCTAAACATATTTTTTTTTTTTCATAAAATTAAACACACGCAGGCGCATAATAAATGACTGATTTTTATATAAAAACGTAAGTTTACATATAATATACAGTGTGTCAGATAAGGATCCTAAGCATGGGAAACTCAGTACCTGTTGGAGATACAGCTTAGGTTAAATTAGGAAAAGTTGTGTTTTTTAAAGCTTATTTACATGCCGTTTAAAAACTTGAAAAATTTTAATGGCCTGGTGAGATATTTGGCAAAAACGAAAATTTGACTATATTGATTTTATTTTTTTCTGACTTTATTTGAAGATATATAAAAAAACTTTTTCATTGGCACTTTTTAGCTACTACATGATAGTATTTTTTAGATTTTATATTTGACGTTTTGTTTTCAACCGTCAACAAACATATTTTTTATATAACTCGAAAAAAGTACACACTGTATCTGATCCCACTTTTTATTACTAATTAAACGAAGTATCACATTTCATATTTTTAATTTTAATTAAAAGAAAAATTGTATTTTTCTATTTTTTAAAGGTATTTTTAAGTAGGCCTTGCAAACAAATGCGTTGACCTTAATACCTGTTACCGTGTCTGTAACATAATTTAATATCATGATAAAATAGTAATTGTGGTTATTACCCTGTTTGTCGAGTTGTTGTTTTTATAGCAATTGTTCTTATTGTTACTGTTGTATTTATTATTGTTTATTGGTGACTAGTTAATATCTATTGTGTTATCATTGTCGAATATGCCTGGTGGCCATTTTTTTCACCCTTTCAGGGGTCATCCCACCCAGGTCCGACGACCGCCCCCTAGGTGGTGCACTGCAGCCTGAAGGCTTACTGTACCTTGACCCCTACTCCTACTCATTCACACACCCATTCATTCCATAACTTGGATGGTTGTTGCTCGGTCCGCATCCCCGAGCAGAACACCGTGTGCCGTTGCCCAAAACACCGCTGTCGCCGGACACTCATCCAAATTATGGGCGCGCATTCCACTGCTTAACTCCGGAGATCGACTCTTGCCGATACAACCGAAGCAGCCACAAGCGCGCCTCTGGTGGCCATTATAGCCACGAAGAAAAGTTTAACATGCTAACATGCTACATTTTGTGCCACAAAAATACTGTAAGTACAGCAGCAATGTATCTTTATACATATCCAGAAAAAAACAGACATGCAATTCAATTTTCTTAGAACTGCTTCAGAAATTTAAAAAGCCAGTTTTATCTCGAAAAAAACAATCTTCAGAAGAAACCCAAAATAATGTTTTACAAGCAGTTTTTGAGATCCCTAAGATATCAATTTGGCAAATTAAACAAAATGTAGGAGTAACCAAATCCACAGTCTAATTTCTTTTGCGTAAAAATAAATATCACCCCTATAAATTTAAGATTTGCCAACTACTTAAACCGGTAGATTTCGAACGACGACGATATTTTTGCGGGTGGTATACTCGCACGTGTGAAGAAAATTTAAATCTCTCTTTAAAAAAAATATGGTCCGACGAAAGTATGGTCACTAATCATGGTATCTTCAACCGCCACAATACGCATTACTGGGCTCAACAAAATCCGCGTGTTAAGAAAATATTGGAACATCAAGAACGTTTTGGGTTTAATATGTGGTGTAGAATTTTAGGAACTAAAATACTAGGTAAATTTATTAACTGCAGAAATGATACTTTCATTTATTTTTGCGGCATAAAATGTAGCACGTTAGCATGTCAAACTTTTCTTCATGGCTATAATGGCCATTCGGCATATTCGACCATAATAATACAATAGATATTAGCTATTCACCAATAAACAATAATAAACACAACAGTAACAATAAGAATATTTGCTCTAAAAACAACAACTTGACAAACATGGCAATAAAGATAATTACTATTTTATCATGACATTAAATCATGTTACAGACTCGGTAACAGGTATTAACGTCAAAGCATCTGTTTGCACGGCTACCTTTAAAAAATCCTTTTTTCTTTCAACTAAAATTAAAAATATGGCATGACAATGTCCAACATCGTTAAAAATATAAAATGGATCAAATACAGGGTGTACTTTTTTCCGAGACATAAAAAAATAAAGTTGATGATGGTTTCTTGAAAACAAAACGTCGGATATAAAATTTAAAAATACCATCATATAGTAACTAAAAAGTGCCAATAAAAGTGTTATTAGTTTTTTCATACCTCTTTAAATAAAGTCAGAAAAAATAATATCGATATAGTCAAATTTCCGTTTTTGCCAAATATCTCAGCATGCCATGAAAATGTTTGAAGTTTCTAAACGACATGTAAATAAGCTTTAAAAAACACAACTTTTTCCTAATTTAACCTAAGCTGTATCTTTAACGGGTACTGAGATTCCCATGCATAGAATCCTTATCTTGGACACACTGTATGCTCAGAGCTTTTGCTTCGTGCCAGTTCGAAACTATTAGTTAAGTTTTTGTGAATTGAACACTAGCAAATAAACATTGGGCAAAGAATGCCTACATTGAAATCTTTTCTCTTACGTTGACATATTAGTCCCGTTGTTGTTGCTTTAGACTTCTTTCCACGCATTGGCAAAAATTGACCATGATAAAAGGTCCCTAATTTTAAATAACATAAAAATAAAAATTTCGAAAAAAAATACTAAAATCAGGGCTGTTTTATGACCTTTAAACTCCATTGATTCGACTAAAATCAAAACGCAGTAAGCCGGCAAGTGTGGCGCAGCGAGTACCATTGGCAGCGGTATTTATAGAAAGAAGAAAACAAATGTTGTCCAAAGTTTTTAGGAATCAGAAGATAGTTTAAAAAAGATCAAGTATTGTTCGGGCAACATATAATTCATTCTGAAAGCAATGACGCAAAGTACACAAAATGAAAAAACACATTGCTTAACACAAATCACGTACTTAGAAAACATCCTCTTATTTTGTTACTGTCCTGCCATAAAAGCTTGAGTGTGGCCATCACCCGTCGGGTGTAATGTCTGTTGCTGCAATATGCATGGTTCACAAAAGGGTTTGTTTACATTACGAATTTTTGCCTACTTTGCGGCATCCCTTTCAGGATGAATTTAAGGTGGGTTCTAGTATACTTTGGTAATTGGTGAGGTGTTAATAATATTTAGGCCCAGTAAAAGAATTGCACTGTATATTACTGAACAGCTCGCACTTTTATCTTATCGTTAAATAAATAATTTGCTATAAGTTTTGGCCTGATTTTAGGTACTTTAATACAATTTTTATCTAATAGCTAATCTCCCATGACGAATACGACTGATAAACACAGCAAACGCAATAGCATAGTTGGTTTCTTTCAATATTAATAAAATTAAAGTAAATTGTCTTAATAACATAAAAATAAATATGTTTACTATTTTAAGCGACGAAGTTATAGAAAATCTTACCTGTTATGTCTGCAAAGGATATTTAACAGTGGAACCAACTAAAGTGTACCCAAATAGGACTATTAAATGTGGTCGTTGTAGCCAAGTTGACGATTCTGGAACTGTTTCTTTGTTGGATAAAGTGTTAAAAAGTGCTCTAGTACCCTGCCAAAATAAGTTCGAAGGTTGTACCGAGCTTCTCAGCTATAAAGAGGTTCGTAAGCATGAAGAAAAATGTCCCAAAGGTAATTTTAGTTGTCTAATCCCAAAGTGTGAAGAATTTCAAATGTCTGCATTTCAAATGCTTAATCATTTTCAGTCCGTTCATAAAAATAAGATTTTGGATAAAAATGTTATATGCATAATTACGGATCAGCATCAAAGAGACCTATTTTTGTACAGAAAGGAAAACTGTCTTTTTATCGTCAAAGTAGACTTTGATAAGGGAGCCAGTGATGTTAGACTTGGGGTTTCGTATATTGGCCCAGAAGAACTTGCTAAAAAAATAAATTATACTTTTAATATAAAAATCATCAAAGACAACATTACATTTTATACAACCAAAAAACATTGCACTAGTTTACCTGAAACTACCGATGATTCTATAGATATTTCTCCATATTGCTGTGATGCGGAACCTATTTTATTATGTACTATTTTAATAGAAACTTATGGTGTCCATCCAATAACATATTTAAATTTAAATACCAAGATTAAAAATACAAAAGAAGAAAAAGTTTTAACACACTGGGATATTCTAGACAGCAGTACAGCCATCCAGGCTCTACATAGGCGCAAACTAAGACTTCGACCGGACTTTAATCCAGGTGATCAATTTTCATTGACTATTTCTGAGTGTAAAACTGCTATAATTATACAAGAAGGCTCAAGTATCAAAACAAACAACTTTATTTGTTCTGCATGCAAAAATAATATTGGGTCGTTCGTTGTACTAACTAAAATTAAAGTACTGGGTTGCCCTTGCGACAAATACAACATTTGTGATACATGTAGCGTAAATTTTGGTTTTATTCGATGCAAATTGGGGCATCCATTTACTGAACAAAAAACCCTTACTAAAATTGCAAACTCTCTTGTGTACAGCTGTAAATGGAACTGTGAGGAATATTCATTTAGAATATTGAATCATGAAATACTTTGCCAGAATAATTCAATGCGTAATAAAGGAACATGTCCATTATGCCCAATTGTAGACTTCCAAGACCAAATAATCGACATGTCTTTTCATTTTCAAGACATACATCATTTAACAGTACTTTACGATTATTATTTTCAGCATTTTTACATTCAAAATTAAAAATAATTAAAAAAGAACAATTTATTTGTAATTTATGGGGACACCCAATTATTTGTAAGGCAACTCTTTTAGAGAATGAAATTATGAAATTAAAATTCAAAGCCTGCGATGTTGATAATTTTCCCCACACACTTGTTGCTGTGTTGCGAATTAGAGAAGACAATGAAATCAAATTTAAAATTTATCTTGCTAAAAAGTTTTATTATAGAAAAAGTTCATTTGAAAGTTTGTTACTTACCATCATTTAGTTAATATTGTAATTTAATTTCTCTATATATTAATATATGTGTGTGGATGTCTTTTAAGGGTCTGTACAAAATGCTACCAGAAACTTTTTCGGCAAAAATATATAGATTCCAATTAATTCTGTCTTAGTTACTTTTAAATAAGTTTTTAAAATATTTACCTTTTTTAAAAATTTTATTAGGTGTGTCTTTTAAACTTAAACTTATTGATTGTTTATTGATTAATTATTAACTACAATTTTTTACAAATATAAAAATTTTTAAACTTAATAAAAATGCATTTTTAATTTAGTTAATGACACCTAGATGCTTGTTGCACCTGTATGTGTCAGACTAGCTATCCTAAATATATTTAATTCTTGTGTTGTATGAACAATAGTCAAAATAATCCTAAATTAAAATAATTAACTAAATAAATAAATAAATCAAAAATTCTCTGATCCTAGCAAGTTTCTTTAGAGTCTTGTTGCATTTTTACTTAATTTACAGCATAGTTTTTACAAAGGTATTATAATTATCAAAAATATATTTTCTACAATGTTTGCTAAAAATCTTATGATTTGAAATGTCTCTTATTTTAAGTGGCAGCAGGTTATAGAATTTCGGCTCTAAATAGTTAATAAATTTTAAAGAAACTGTTTTTTTACAATCCGGAATTACAATATGTTTATTTACATTGTTTCTCGTTTGGTACCTATGATTAACAAATTTTTGTAATATCTCTTTTTATGTACATACATGGATGCAGCATGCATATACAATAAGTATACATTACAAATTTCCCTATTCTATAATAAACTAGTTGAGTAGAGTCTATTTTTATTAAATATTATTTTCAGTATGTAGTTTTGTACAATCAACACTGGCCGCAAATTGCTTTTATATATGCCTCCCCACAAAATTAGGCCATATCGTATTAAAGATTCTATTAAGGATTTGTACACTAATGTTAGTATTTTTGAACCAAGAAATTCCCTTAATAAGTAGAACTTATAGATCAGGTTTCTTATTTTTTTTGTTAGGTATGTTATATGTGCCTTCCATTTTAAATGCTGATCAATGATTAAGACAAGATATTTAGTTTTTGTGACAGATTTAATTTCTTGCTGATGTTCATCTATTATTAAAGTTTCAAAATTAGGTCTGTGAGTTTTGTTTATTGAAAAAGCTATATAGTTTGTTTTTGCTAAATTCAGTGATAACTTAAAGGATTCCAACCATCGTTTTACTATCCTAAAACCCTCTATTGCTTTCTCTTTACATTCAGTCCAAGTTTTTCCTTCGAACAAAAGGGCGGTATCGTCGGCATAAGATATGATTCTACCATTTATATCTAATTCAAGTAAAGAGTTAATATATGTTATGAAGAATATTGGTCCTAGTATTGTTCCTTGTGGGACTCCAGTTTTTATTATTTGAGGTCTGCTAATCATGTCATTGATTTTTAAATATTGTTCTCTATTCTTGAGGTAACTGTCAAAGACCTCCAGCACCGATCCCCGAACTCCATAGTGTGACAACACTTCCAGCAGCTTTTGGTGCGGCACCGTATCAAAAGCCTTGGCCAGGTCAATAAACACTGCTATACTTTTTTGTTATTATTGAAATTATTAATAACTTCCGTTGTTAAAGTGTATGCAGCATCGGTTGTGCTCAATTCATCTGTAAATCCAAATTGGTTTGCAGACAGAGTGTCATGTTTCTTTAGAAAGCTGATTAGTCTATCCTTTTATCATTTTTCGAATATCTTAGCTAGGGTACTTATCAGGCTAATTGGACGATAGTTCTGTATCTTTGATTTTTCTCCTTCTTTAAAAATTGGTGTTACTACAGACTCTTTAAAGTGTCCTGGTACTCTGCCCGTTTCAAATATAAGATTAATAAGATACGTTATGGGTTTTACAATGTTCAAATGAACAAGTTTAATTAGTTTTGTTGATATTCCATCTAGACCTGGGGCACTATCGTTTTTTAGAGTGGAAATTTTCTTTATAATTTCATTTTCAGTTACTGGAGTTAAAAACATTGTTTCTTTTGTTGTTCTATTTAGTTTGTATGGGTTTTCTGGTTTAGGAATTTTCTCTTCCATTTTTGATCCATTTTCAATAAAGTATTGATTACAGTAGTTTGCCATGTCGATATCAGAGCTAAAATCAGTGTTATTATCATTTACAATTTTTAGTTTAGGTTTATCTAAGTTATTTTTTTTGTTCGTTGCCTCATTTATTATGTTATACATCTTTTTTAAATCATTGTTATTGTTTTCAATCTGGTTTTTATAGAAAGTATATTTTTGTTTTTTTATTATTTTGTTTAGCTGATTTCTGTATGTGTTGTATTCCCTTTGTAGCTCTATGTTAAAATTCTGTCTTAGATTTTTTTCAGTTTGTCTCTACGCTTTATTGCCATAACTATTCCCGTTGTAATCCATTGTTTTTCTTTTTTAGACTGTTTTTAACATTTTTTTGGTTGTAGCTTGATCTAAACACCTTTTTATTTTTCTATCAGAAAACTGGCTACGACTTCTGTATCTTTCGAGTTAGGTATGTTAGTCCAGTCTTGTGCTGCTATGTTTTCTTTAAATTGATTATAATTTATATGTGCTATAAGTTTTGGTGAGTTATTTTCATTGTTTGTGTTTCGTTTTACAGCTATGTTGAGCATTATTGGAAAGTGGTCCGTTATGTCTGTATCAATTATATAGGATTTCAGGTAGAGTGTATCAATTCTTGATTTTTGCCTAACAAAAAAATGATCGATGCATGATGTGGTTTCTGGAGTAATTCTAGTGGGCATATTTATGTAAGAAATAAAGCCGTTATGTGCCATCAGTGACATATACTCATTCACTATATCATTTTGATCATTATTTATATTTATGTTTATATCACCTGTGAAAATTTCAATATTTTCGTTTAAGTTTTCTTCAAAAAAATGTTTAGGTCTTCTATAAATAAGTTACATGCAACTGGTGGTGGTTTATAAGCTGCTGTTATTCCTAGAGATATGTTATATTTCATTAATAAAATTTTTAATCTAACTAATAATGTAATGTTACTATTACTAAGTTTTATATAGCTTACCTTTGCATTCAGTGTTGATCGTACAAATATTATTACCCCGTCATTTTTATTAAAATTTCCATTATTGTAGAATGTGGTATAGCCTGTTATATTAAAAATGTCTGTGGTCATTAACTGAAAACATTCGCTTAAAATTATTATATCACAGTATTCGAGATCATATGATTGTATAAATGTAAGTAGATGGTCAAAGTTTTTTTATACCTCTTATATTTAATTGTATAATGTTTAGGATTTTATTATCAACTACAATATGTTGCTTTAACAAGTCTCCATTTAAAAGACCCTCACACAAGTTTCCATCCCCCGTTTCAATTTTGTCCAGAACTTCCTCTTGATTAGATTTGAATGTTAGGCACCGTAGTCTATTTTATTCTTTAACCGTTGTAGATGATACTTATAGCTTGGCCTCTCTGGATCGGATGTTAAGTGGTTAACATTATAGTTTAGGCCATTGTTATTTTTACACGCTTTTACACAATTGATGCACTTTTTAGATGTCTTTGGACAGACTGATATGTTGTGTTTGTCTCCACAGTACTCACACACTTCTTCATTATTGCACTTGTTTGATTTGTGGTAAAGTCCTTGACACTTAAAGCACCTATTTATGCTTACATCTTCAAAAATTGGGCAGCAGTTCCATTGGATGTACATCTTTTTATATAACATACATTTCTGATACAATCCTGGTGAACATTCAGCATATATTGTTGAATCACTATTTCTTTTTCGTTTTATAAAGGTCACTTTCAATTCGTCTGAGTCATCAATCCATTCATTTTGTTTTCTTAAGCATCTTTCAATTTCAGTTTCAGTCTTTTCGCCTTCATAGTGAGGTATTTTTATTTTAGGTTTTAGCATTTTTGTTGTTAATATTTCATATTCATTCTGTAATACATCCTCTGCTGTTTTTCTTAGGGCTTCTATTTCTTTTTCGTGGAACATTTTATGATCATTTGGTCATTTTTTGTAACTTTTGCATTCTTTATGCCAATGTTGATGATGGATGGATTTATCTTTTGTGTTATATCCTCTCTAGTTTTCGACGAATCCTGATTTTGCCTAGGGCGAATTATTAAATTTGGAATATTTTTCACTACTGGGGCTTTAGTTCCCTTATTATTATTAGTCAAAGATGCCATAGAAGCATAGGTTACTTCGGGTCGATGACTTGGTATATTCTGTACTTTATTTTTAAAATCTTCACTTTGTGTTTTTAAAACGTCAATTATTGCATCCTTGTCCCTAATTGTAATGTTTTTGTTTCTATAATATCCTGAAGTAGCTTAAAAGATTGATATTTTTCACATCTACTGCAGTAAAATTTCATCACTCTTCCATTGCATAATTCCAACACTTTTACCTCGGAAGCCGAAAGACCCCCGCATCCCTTACAGATAGGGTCCTTACACCCATCACAATTAAATAAATCCTTTGATTTTGAGTCTTTGCACAAAGCACACTGCATTTTTGGGGTTATGTTTACATTTTTAATTATTAAAGTTTTCGTATAATTTTTAGTTTTCTTGTAGAAATATTAACTTTAAAATATAAACCGAAGTTTATTCTTCCGTTTTTAATTGACTCAAAATATTGGATAGTTTTTTCGATGTTTTTGGATTATATTACTAGAAGTGCAGGGGCTCAATTCTGCTAAATTAAACTCATTCGTTCGCTGAACGTATTCGTTCCGGGAGCGTATAACCTTCATCTGTTTTTCTTTAACGAACGAATAACCTTCACTTGTTTTTCAAAACAGGCGGTCATAAAACAGAAATCTGTATTACCGTGGTATTACCATCTGACATCTGACAAAATTCAAAGTCATTACATAACCTAAAATTCTTTTAAAGTGAAATTAAATTTGAAAAAATCAGTTAACTAAGCTATTAAAATCAAAATATACAGTTTAACTGAAATACAAGAAGCAAATAAATAATTAACATAGCTCCTCCGCAGCCAGAAAAATCATTTGTAAGCAAAATAGTTCCTAAATCACATAACCTATAACCAAAAAGGGTTCGTGAAGCGGTACCTCTGCAGCTCCGCCGCAAGCGCAAAAGTGCGTGAAAGCGTTAGCCTGAAGCTCATTTGGAGTAAAATGAATATATCAGTTGTCAAAATATAGATTGAAAAGAAAAATTATGAAAAATTACTTATTGCTTTGGAAAAATAACTATCTAACAAGTTATTGCATATAATTTTTATACCATCTTCCATTTATACTTTCTAAAAGAAGGCTTTTATTGAGTGTTGAGTACTTGTACAGAATGTTAGGATTAGGACAAAAGGTCATTGATAAGGACAAAGACTGGAAATGGAGATTAGCAAACTACATTAAAATATCACTTAAGGTAAGTAGTAAACTAAAGTAAACTCATATTTAGAAAAACATTTATGGTCAATTTCTTTTTAGTTTAAAAGGTAATATTTTAAAAAATATTTGTCTCATTTATGCAAATTGGGTAATTGTCTCGAAAGTGGGACCAACTCCGATTTTGACCAAATAATTTGATTTACAGAGGATTTTTGGGGCATTGATCACAAATCCGAAAGAAGTTTTAGAAGAAACTTATTGTTTTTAAAATATCCCTCATTAAAATTGAAAATGAAGTATCCTCATTTTTCTGTATATTCCCCCTCATTTTGCACAAAATTCTTAATATAACACTAAATGGGAATACAATATTTTATAAACAACTTTTAAAAACATGTTTTTTATTTATTTTACACGTTTCTTGCCAAATTGCATTTTTTTACCCCTAAATGCCGCAACCATGCATTTTAAGCTGTCACAGATGTGGTCACAAGTGACTTAATTTAAAATGAATCTTTTAATTTACTATAAAAAGAACATAAACATAAACCTATTAAAAGAGGTTTTAAAAAGATTTTTTGCTGGTAAATATGTGCCAATTTAGTGTTATATCAAGAATTTTGTGCAAAAAGAAGGGGAATATAGTGAAAATAGAGGATCGTAGTTGCTGCCACTTTGGAGGCAATTACTGTAAATTGTTAATACATACCAATTATTAGTAAGTTGGAGTTGGAGTACCACAATCGAGGCGCGCTTGTGGCGGCTTCGGTTGTATCGGCAAACGTCGATCACTGGAGTTAAGCAGTGAAATGCGCGCCCATAATTTAGATGGGTGTCCGACGGCAGCGGTGTTTCGGGCGGCGGCACACGGTGTTGTCTGCTCGGGGATGCGGACCGAGCAACAACCATCTAAGTTATGGAATGAATGGTGTGTGAATGAGAAGGAGTAGGGGTCAAGGTACAATAAGCCTTCAGGCTGCAGTGCACCACCTAGGGGGCGGTCGTCGGACCTGGGTGGGATGACCCCGAAAGGGTGAAAAAAAAAATATATAATATATTTTTTAAACTGTAAAGTAAGGTTAAGTGGAATGTTCACTATTTACTTAAGCAATTCTTTGGTGTATTGTGGGTTGTCTCTTTTGCAAACTTTACCTTGTTTCTACCGTTAGATTTACACCATTGGTGGATCAGTTTATTTACGTTTTAACTTTAGAGTTCAAATCTTAATTGTGTAGAAAGTTTTAATATTTATGTGTTTGAATGAGATACTTGACTTTGACAAATGTGTCATATTTTAATGCAGTGTTGTCCGCCAATTTGTGAAGGTGGCTATGCACGAACGAAGACCTTTTTGTTTTCATAAGAGCCTAGAGGAAATAAAGAAAAAACTAATAAAACGCAAACAAAAAGGCGCTTTGAACAGTGGAATAGGGCCCCAGGTCACCTGCGTCACTTGAATTGTCAATAAAAAAGGTATTTTTAGGTATTTAGGTTTAGCTATTAGATAACCATGACGGCAAGATGCAGCGTCCTTAAAAAACAATGGAATTTTAATATTTATGTCTGTCACCTTGCAGTAATCAATCAATAAAATAAAAATAAATATTCCCACTCCTCTGAAATTACACTTGTAATGTAATATAATATTTCCTTATTTATGCATTGACCTGAAAATATAATTTCTAACATTTAAAAAAATTGTTAAAAATGAGTATTCTTAGGTATAGGATATTATTTATATTTTTTTCTGAATTTTAAGCAAAATATATAAAATTAATAATACACAAGGTGTAGTTGATAATAACTTCCGGTATAACGAGAAGTCAAAGCTTTTAAAATATTTTAGTCTTATTACTCTTACAATATTCCCAAAGTTTCAAAATTTTTTTCAGAGCCTACTTTTCAAGAAACCAATCGCCGTATTTCATCGTGGGATATATTGTGTTGTCTTTTTTTTGTTGTAGAAACTAAAAAGAATAATAGAAAAAGAAATATTTTAAAGGTCAAGATATAAAGTTGACAGTTTTTTAACGAGACCGTTTAAATTAGTTAATTTATTGTAGTCATAAAGACCTATTGGGTTGTAAAGCTTAAATAATAAGAAGAAAGAAATATTATATAATGTATACCTTTTCATCGGTGAGGGAAACGGCTATAGATTTTTCAATATGTCATAAAAATACTGTTATTATTTTGGCTTGTGAAAATTGTTTGGATCATATCTTATTAGGTCAATTTAAACATCAAAATATGGAATAACCATAACTCCGACAAAGCCAACTTTTTTATAGAGCTTAGGTTTACCATTCCAAATAAAGTGCCAAAAGTCCCCATCGATCCTATGTATGCTTTGACATTTTTTCAAGGTCAAAGGTCAAAGTTTGTGAAAAGTAATGTGAATTAAAGTTGTAGATCTCAAAATTCTTTATAAAAATGGTCCTTATAAATTTTCCTCTTAGACCTAAAATTTTCTAGAACAAGGAACAATGCTGATTTAATAGTAAGAATATTATTAATATTTGTTATTGACTTCAACTGTCGTTCTTAATTTTTTTGTTTTTTTTTAATCTGATTAATCTTTAACAATCATGTTTTCTTCGATTTCTTCTTTTTTTCTTCTTCCTTTTGCTGAATGTTTAAAAATTGTTCAAAAGAAGATGCATCAGTTGTCTCTTCAAAATTAAATGAATCTTCCTCTCTTGTATTTAATTGAACATTTGAGCAAGATAGGCCTTGGAAATTGCTACACGCTGAAGAACACTGCAACCCTACTTTTTTACAGCCACATTTGGCACTGCAACTTTTTTGCAATTGCAAAAAAAAATGTTAAAAAGTTTTTCTGGAGCATGGGGCAGTAGAGTTCGAATTGGTTCCAAAGTATTATTTATTAATTTCCAACTCCACTCTTCAGGGTTCAGTTGATTGCCTTGCCATGTCTGAACTTGATAGTTTACTCTATACAGGTGTTAAATAGCAGATGTCGATGTTGGAGGAAGACAAGATAGCGAAACTTGCTTTTTGTTTTTTGTACTTTTCACGAATGTTAAATATCTGTACTAGGCATTTGTATGTAGGCTAAACAAAAGCCATTTGCCTAAAATAACCATTTGCCTGCAACATATAAATGTAAAAGAGACATAAGTGGGCATTTTGGCTTGTTGAATATGTATACAGTTATCGATTTTATTTTTTTTACTTACTTAAGTATATGGCTCGAAAAAAAGTACACCCATTTTTTATTACAAATTCAACGTTGTATCACATGTCATATTTTAATTTTTAGTTAAAAGCAAAATTACATTTTTTAAAGTCAAATTTTGGTTCTTGCCAAATATCTCAGCAGGCCATGAAAATTTTTGTAGTTTTTAAACGGTATGTTAATAAGCTTTAAAAAACACAACTTTTCCTAATTTAACCTAAGCTGTATCTCCAATAGGTTTTGAGATTCCCATGCTTAGGATCCTTATCTTGGACACACTGTATACGTGGCATATGTGTTCATATTATGTAGAACATGATTCTTACAAGCGCAATATCTGGAAAATGTTAGGTTTTACGAAAAACTTATAAAAATTATTTTGATAGAGAATTTTAAGATCTACAACTTTTATATAAAGTATTTTTTGATAAAGCATACCGTTTCCGAAAAAAAACCTAAAACTTTGACCTTTAACCTTAAATAAATGTCAAAGCACACATGGGATGGATGGGGACTTTAGGCATTTTATTTGTAATCGTAGACCTAAGGTCTTTAATTTGACTTTGTCGATATTATTGTTATTTTAATTGTAATAATTGACCAGAAAAATTGAATTATATTTTTTCGTTTGCTTTAAATTATTTTCTACAAAATAAAAAATAGCCACGCTTGGGAATGCCAAAATGACGTTTTTACAACTTTATAGCCCTCTTCGCTTTTTTTACGTCACACAGTGGCAAATTCTTCTATCTAGCTGAACAAAATGGTTTGAAGCATATGTTAAGTTTCTTTTCAAAAAATATGTTTGGTAAACAGAATATTAGGCAAATGCGTTCGGTTGTTAACATTATAAACATATTAAATAAAAAAAAAAAAAAATTACATATTCTCGTTAAGTAAATAAAATCCCTTATTATTTTGATATTAGCATATTTATTTGAAAAATAAATTTATTTTTAAAGATATTTTAAATAAGAATTCAAAAACTTTTTCTTTAACCAAGAATACCTAAATAAAAACTGTTATTTTTACTCTTTCCTTAAAAAAATATAATAGTAAATTTTACTCTTTACATAGGTAATAGGTAAAGTTATCTATTAAATGTTGCTAAGTAGAATACGGTAAAATTTTGTAAAATATTTATTTTTTGGTAATATATCACCAAAAGCGGCCATTTCTAACATATTTTGGTTTATACAGGGTACCTACATATGGGCGTACCCAGGGTAAGGCAATTAGAAGACGGGCAGTCTTGGTTAGGTGTCGACAATGTTGTCTATACAGGGTGTCTTACGGTCGATGGTGCCTTAGAGGTTTACAAAAAACGGGACTTTAGATTTTTGAAAATTTGGCAACATCGGTAATGGTTTGTGATCTAACGATCTAAAATATTTTTAACGATGCAATGTTGCCGCTTATACCAAAAAGTAGCATCAACTTTAATATTTCAAATGGAACACGTTGTATATTTTGGTATTTTTGTACCCGACACAACTCTCTTAATATGTGTGCCTAATATTATCCTATACCTTTCTCTAACGGTTTTTAAATAATAATTTATTTTTCATATTTTTAGTTCAAAAAAGGCTCAAAATAATAATCTTTTATTACTCTATCTGTACAACTCAATGTTCTCTACATTGATGTTGTATGGAGAACATATAGGGTCGCTTAAAAATCGTAATTTAACCTCTAAATATAAAGATGGTTAAAAGTTATTTTTTTAAAATAGAACACCCTGTATATTAAACAAAAATCTGAAGAACCATAAAAAGCCTTTTCAAATGATATATCATGTTCCAATACCTAAATACTATGGTTCCGTAGATAAAGGCAAGTTTCTTTAAAAATCAAAATTTATTATAATAAGTATTTACCAAAGATAGCCATAAAATTTCATGACTTACCAACTGTAAAAATAATCATATTGTTATTTTTAGTCATGAAATTTCATGGCTATCTTTAATAAAAACTTATAATGCTAAATTTTGATTTCTAAAGAAAGTTGCTTTTATCTCCGGAACCATAGCATTTAGGTATAGGAACATGATATATCATTTAAAAGGCTTTTAATGGTTCTTCAGATTCTTTGATCATATACAGGGTGTTCTATTTAAACAAAAATTACTTTTTAACGTTTTTGTATCTAGAGGTAAAATCACTAATTTTAAGCGACCCTGTATAATTCAAACCAAATTTATTCATACAAAATTAATGTATAGGATATTGAGATGCTGCAACCTTAATTTCAAGTGTCTACCAGTGCAGATAGAGTAATAAAAGCTTTTAATTTGGAGACATGTTTTGAACAAAAAATATGGAAAATAATTGTTTACTCGAAAACCGTTAGAGATAGGTATAGGATAATCTTAGGCAAAAATATTCATATTAGGGATCCAAATTACCAAAATATACAGGGTGATTTATTTAAAATATTAAAGTTGATGCCACTTTTTGATATAAGCGGCAAAGCTGCATCGTTAAAAACATTTTAGGTCGTTAGATCACAAGCCATTACCAATGTTGCTAATTTTTTTAAAAATCCAATGTCTCGCTTTCCGTAAGCATCTAAGGTACCATCGACCGTAAGACACCCTGTATATGTAGATATAATATTTATATCTACATATATTAATTTTTTGCGAATAATTATGATTCTACGCATTTTTAATTCTTTCTCTCTTACCTAGATTACTCCAAAGATTTCCTTTATTCTAAGTATATGTATTATTTTGCATTTATTAGTTTTTTCTTGCCTGTGCCTCTTTTTCTAAAAAAACATCCTGGCTACGTCATTGTATCTTCAGAGTACTAAATAAGTTGAGAAAGAAAACAAAACAGTTTTTTTTTAATTGTGATACCTGTGTATCATAATGTAATTAAATAAACAACAACCAGACGTTAAAGGTGGATTTTGAACACTCTGTATGTATGGCTTTAACTCAGGTATTATAATATACTACCATTTAGCCAATCACTTTTTTGGCTTGAATAAATCTTTTCTTAGTTCTATTGCAATATGACAATTTAATGAAAAATGTATACCCGCCCCAAGGAAGATAAACTTTTTAATAAGGAGCGCTCGGTTTTTCTTATTTGTCCAAAAATATAGGTTATGTTTGTGACGTCAACTTTTTGCCAAAATATTTTTTTATCGGACAAAATAAACCAATACTTGCATGCCATAAAATAAAATTACTAAAAAAAAACATTAAAAAAATTGTTGTAATTGTATAAGCAAAAAAATAACACCAAAACCTTCCAGTACGATTGTAAACAAGGAATTACGAGAAAAGATTACGTCACAAAATTTAGCGAACATAGGCCTAAATGGGATCGAGCGCCCCTTATTAAAAAGTTTATTTTCCTTGTACCCGACCAAGGGCGGCGCCAGGAGGGGGTAAAGGGGGCAGCTGCCAAAGCAACCAAAGTCTCAATTCTTTTTCTTGGTTTGCTTGTACGTACGAAACTTGAATGAAATCACCAATTCCATTCCATCAAATCTAAACATTTGCTGCATTTAGCTTTAGATTTGTTCTCACAAAAATGACTACTGATTTGTTTTACTAATATAAATCAATGATCTGAAAAATAAATATGGATGAATGCAGCGAAAATCACAATATCCCCTACGTGGGCACCGCGCAGTACACTTGTGGGCATGCGCAATAAACGTTGACTAGCCTAAAACAAACAACAGGACCTGGTTTAACATTTTGTATATGATTCATTTATAAAGAAAATATACCAAATAATTTTGGGGTATACATATTTAAATATTTTATTTTAAGTCTGTATTCGTCTTTCATAGCAGTCCCTAAAAAGTAAACCGGTTTTATATTGGGGACTATTTTTTTGTTGTATATTTTTTTATTTTTCGGTCGTATCGCCGATTTTATTAAGATTTAGCAAACGAGAATGCTTAGAAGCACTGATCTCAATTTAAATTCCATTTTATTACTAAAACACCTTCTTTTTGATTCATGAGGACCCACTTTTACTTAACCTCAAACCTGCACGCTATTTTATGTATTATTATCTTCCTTCTTAACACTACCTTGACACAACAAAACTGAATAGTTGGTATTTTATTATAAAAGCAATTAGATTTGGTGTAACTTGTTTGAGGAATAAATCTCAATTCATAAACTGATATTTCGTTCCCGTTGGCGTAGCAGTTGTCGTTCAGTTAAGTTTGGCGTGTAATGCCATTGAAATTGTTTATTTTTGGGGTTAGGGCCAAACTGACCTTATATTTGTAATTGAAACCACAAAAAAAAAGCGAATCACAAATATTAAAATTGGTAATGTAACCAGTAAGTAATTATTGATTTAATTTTCCTACAAATGCCAACTTGAAATAAACTTGATAATGTAATAATTTTAAACTAGGCTTAAAGCGCAATGGAATCGCTTGGACTATTTAATTTTATTCAAAACATTCCACAGAAAGATATCTATGTTCCTTTTTTAACATACGAGCAATAAGCAATCTACAAGATATTATATGGTATAAATCGTCCTCAATATCACAAAGCGGCGTTTCTTTATGTTTAAATTTCACGAGGGTGCTTTTAGGTATTTTTGTACTACTCTTTTTTAGTAAAATGAAATAGGCTTAGTATTATATTTCTATAACTTTTAAAGATATCAAAATCTAACATATGCCAATTTGTAATATTAAGAAGCAACTTTTTTAAGCAATTACATGAGCTCTAGTCAATTTTCCTACTTTTTGAGATACGCCACATCGTGATATTCCCGACGAAATTGCTTATGGCTACGTGTTATAACTTGAAAATATGTCAAATTATTTTAATTAAACTGCCATATTTTATTTTGTGTAATTATAAATGCATCAGTCCAATGCTAATACAGGGTATCCGACTATATTTTAACCCATTTTCACCGCGAATAATTTTAAAAGAAATAAAATTATCAAAATGCGGTTTTCGCGAAAAGCCTTAGATTTTTTTAAGTTTCTTTTTATATCCTTGCCATTTGGTTGTAATATTTATTTCTCACGAAAACGGTCAATTTTCGTATATAGGGCAAGTTTGTTATTTTAAATGGAACCCCATATATATTTTTCTATAATCCTTAAATACAATTTTTCCCGCAAAAAAAAAATTAACCCAAACCATGACTATTTCAAAAAATAATGGATTTATTGATCTCTAAAAATTGACTGCATGGCAATAAAGAGTATTATTTAAAACAGGAAATTTGCTCCTTACTCATTATTTAATTTTGGTTATGCAAAACTTAAATTAAATAAAAGTTTAAAAACACCAAGAATTACTCACAACGCACAAATAAAACACCAAATACCAAATAACTATACTTGATAACGGTCGACCGTAGATGGGAGATTGGGTTTGGTCGGTCGACGGCGTCAATTTTACCTGGATTTTACGATCGGGAAATCCCAAATTATAAATTAAATTAGGATGAGTGTGACCCTGTCACCGCATAGGTAAACGTTTTCAGTGTTGCAACCACTATATTTATTAAAATACTGCTAATTTTGTCAATGTTGCCAACACTATATTGGGTTTTAAATAAAAAATGCTAATCTTTATAACAACTGCGCATGTGCAAAGGTGTAAAGCAATTCTCCCAGTGTGGGGTAAAAATTCTTGCGCAGGTCTATTGAAAATATATGGGGATCATTTTCTATTAGCAATCCTTTTAATTTTTAGATCATTGATATAAATACGAACTTTGCATTTGTTAAAAGAAATGTTTCCTGGAAAACGGACACGATGGGGTGATATTCAGTGGCCCCCTTGAAGCCCGGATCTTACTCCAAGCAAAATAATCATTTTTTTTATGTATATGGTTTGGTGCCACCTTGGCCAGATCAATTTTTGTTGGGCGGTCTTGCCCGCTAATGCATTTTTTCTTTAAAAGAAGAACAACTCTACCCGTTTCATTCACAAAAATTGGTAGCTCTTTATGACGATGATCTAACGAGACGGTTGGAAATGTGCAATCAGATCCTAGCTAAGTATGAACACGACAATCGATTAATTGGCCTCATATTATTCACTGACGAAGCTGGTTTCACTCGTGATGGCATAACAAGTCTACACAACAACCACACATATGCTTACAAGAACGCAAACAATGTGGTAGAAACGAAACATCAGCGTAGATTTTCACTGAATGTGTGGGCAGGGATAATAGGAGATTGCCTTATTGGTCCTCATTTCTTTGATGGCCCATTAACCGGTGACGTATACTTAGATTTTATCCAAAATCGTCTTCCGTTGTATCTGGAAGATGTGCCATTGGAAGTAACGGCCAACATGTGGATCCTCCAAGATGGAGCTCCGCCCCACTTTAGTATACGTGTCCGGCAGTATTTGAATGCAACGTATCCTGAGCGATGGATAGGACAAAGTCGTCCATTGACATGGGCAGCGAGGTCACCAGACCTTAATCCTATGGATATTTTCTTTTGGGGTCATTTGAAATAATTGGTGAACAATACTCCAGTAATCAACGTCGAAAATATTAGCTTCAGGGTAATCAAAAAGTGCCAAATTATTAAAGAAACACCAGGAATTTTTCATCGAGTTAGGCGACATTTTTTGAAGAGTCTTAGGAAATGTATTGAAGAAAATGGGGGACATTTTGAGAATCTTTTTTAGTTTGTTTAGTACTGTTTCATTAATTTTTAGCAATTAAATGTATATCGCAATAATCCATATATTAATATTTACTGATTAGCCATTATTAGTTATTTTAATTTTATAAATTAAATAGTTTAAAAGGCGTATTTTATTTTACACTGACAGCTTTAGTATAATTTGATAGCTATTTACTTGGTAGCTGGTGGTAATGAAATGACAAAAGTAAATTTACCACTTAATTTTTAAGGGTGATTTACGTCTTAACCTTTGGGTTTAGCGATGTAAATAAAGAACACCTTTGTTAAAGGCCTGGCATCAGTCTTTCGGAAAACATGTCAAAAACTACTGTAGCTATCAACACTAAAAAAATATGTAAAATAAACAATTTTCATTGTAGGTAAAGTGCCCTCTAGCGGCAAACAATCAATGTAAATTGTTACTAGAATAATGAAACGCAGAGATTTAGTCTAGGTTTTAAATATTAATTAAATCGGATTTTCTGTAAGCGAGTAATTAAAAAACCAAAAATAAAAACTTCAACTTTGACGGCTTGCAACTCGAAAACGAATGACATTTGGAAAAAAATTTATATGAAGCTCTACCTTTTTTTTTTCAAGTAGAATCACTCAAGTTTCGTGATGGATTTTTCAATCACCCTGTATTTTCTACTAAACCAATATAATTATTTTAAAATGTAGACTATTTTTACCGAATTCTGAAAAATACATGGCCGTATTACGGTTAAAATAATAAAACATCAGGACCGTATTTAAAAAATGTGAGTTAGTTGTGTACGGAGGTTTTCGTTAAGTTCTGGTTGGTTTAGTGATTTATTTACTTAAAATGTAAAGTTAAATATATCAAATTTCTAAAAATACAGGTTCGTATTAGGATTAAACCTTAAAGTGTGATACATTATTAAATTTGCATTAAAATCGGCTTTCAAATTTTAATATTAGAATTTCAGGACCGTATTTAAAAAAATAAAGTTAATAATAAAATACCACTATTGAATAGAGCAAAAAAGTGGCTATGCAAAAGTGTAACTAATTTTAAAATTCGATTTAGACCAGAAAAAATAAAACAAAATTACAATTTTTCGGTTTTTGCCGGATATCTCTGAAAATACTCGGAATTTTAAAATTTGCTTAACAGTTTACTATTAGGCACATAAACCTCAAGTTTGTTCTTATTTAATCGACTTCGCATCTCTTATCATTTCCAAAATGCCTTCTTATCTTATGCACGTTGTAGATACCTTTTAGCAATATCTAACAAATAAGAAGATCGATAAAAATGAATTGTTTATTTCAGAAACCCACTAAGTATACTTTATTAAATTTGTGGTAAACGACAAAAAACTTCCTTTCATTAAAATTAATAAAGATTTAGGCCTAAAAAATTAGTATAGTACCTAATAACTTCTTAAAACTGATGTTGTTTGTATTAACACTGTTATGCTTATATTTTGTTTTTTCACAAAAATAAATATTTTTGCACTTTACCTTTATGCAATAAAATAAATTATTTCTAAAAGGTGCGAAAAAAATGCTACAACAAATTCCTGAGGCTGAAATATTGTGAACACCTAGTATAAAAAAATAAAAAAGTATACATTTTGGGAATTTTAAAAATATACATTTTTGGGAATTTTAAAATAAGTATACATTTTAACTAGGTTACTTAACATTGGGAATTTTGCTAAATAAAGATGTATGTGAGGTGTCAAGGTTTTTAAAGTATAAATTAAACAATTTTCTAGGTTACTCTTATAATAATAAAATAAAAACATTAAAGAAACTGGGTCTCGTAGAAATGCAAAACAAACACTGAAAAATTTAATATTTAAAGAAGAAAAAGAAATAAGAAAAATCTTAGATAAGAACTTGGTAGTAAAAGTGAAGTCAAGTATAAAGTTAAAGTTTTAGTTAAGCCCCGTACGGGCTACCCCTAGTGGGGGTATGCCCGTAATAAATTTAGTTAGTCAAATAAGTTAAGCTGGTTTTTAAAAAATGCAAAGTTAGTTTTGATGGTCCACCGGTCTCATTGTCCCAAGAAGATAGTTCCATATGGTACATTGGTCCAAGTTACGTAAAATAGCCCCTATGTAGTCAAAATACAACGTCACAATATGACAATCTAACCCAACTTACCTTAGTACAAAAATGGATGATGTCGGAGATACAGGGTGTTAAAAATTTGTTCTGGTTTTGGTTTCTTATAAATAATTCTGTTAGTAATGGGTGTATTGTCAACATATTTGGCTAAAGGGGGTTTTGGTTGGTAGAAATCAGAATTTGTTATTAACTTTATTGTAAACTGTAGACGACGCACTATAGGATGTTTAAGAACATTTTGGACAAAATTAAATATCTTAAGAAGTATGAGTGGATATTTTGTTTTTGCAAAAAAATGTAGTTAATGTACTTATCTATCCCAGAAAAATAGTCTCCCAAAAAAGTCATAAGGGCACTGTGATTATGTCTCAGTAAAATCTGACATTTCCAAAAAAAAAAGTCTTATATTGCTCTATAAGCATCAAAACACCCACAAAATATTACAAATGTTAACAAATCAAAAGCTGGATTTAAAACCTTTCAAACATTTAAATATTTTTTTTCAACTATTTTTAGTTCCTGCACCCCCGCTTCAGAAGTGACATAAGTAAAAAAACAGCAATATTGATTTAGAGACGTTTTTAATTCTGGGTGTAAGTAATTCTGTTCTCAAATTTACCTGCACTTTTAAATTTACATTGTGAACCCTTTATTAGTGCCTTTAGGAGAATATTTAACATAATTTTAGAATGAACTTGTTATGACTATGTTTTAATTATGTTTTTGATGAGTTGTGTCGTTTCTAATTTGGTCATGAAATTATTAATTTTTTTAGTTATGTCACTTTGATTATTTATTTTTATATTCAAAAAATATTTGAAGAGGTTTATTTTGCAAGACACCAAATGAAAAAATACCGTATTTCCAAACATATTTATTTTTGAAGCTATTTAGCTTAAACAAATACATAACCTATAGTATCTGTATACATTTATATGTATTTAATACACTAGGTGTAAACGCACATTAAACATACTCATCCAGATTCACTAAGCTTAAACCTGGGTCTAAATATTTAAACCCCAATGGGTTTAGGCATAAGTACTATTAAAATGATAAACCTTTTTATGGTTTAAGGTTTAGATTGGTATTCTATTTGCTAAACCACAGTCAGATTTATCATTTTAATAGTGCTTATGCCTAAACCTATTGGGGGTTTAAATATTTAGATCCAAGTTTAAGCTTTGTGAATTTGGCAGACAGTATTTTGAGAACAAAGTAGTATTTTAGTTAAAAACGACAATAAAAAATATTTTTTAAATATTACAGATTTTCATAAAAGTCAGCATAAAATCTTTTAATGTGATTAGCACGTAAAAGTGATAGGAGATCTTCTTTTTTACTATCTTTAAGATTTAGCTTTCTTTTGTAAAGTGACTTTAGGATGGGAATATTTGGATTCATTTGGAGGCTCCTTTTTGTTATAATGATTTCCTGATATTGACTATCTTCGTATGATGTTTTGATAAACAGCTTATTTAAGTTATGCCTATCGATCATCAGAATTTTGACTTCTGTTATTTTAAGTGGTCCTAAACTAATTTGTAATTGTTCATTTAAAGATTTTACATTATAGAAATCATTATGGCATAACTCATTAACCTGATAAGGTTTTCCGTTTTTTTTGCAGATCGAATTAGTTGTGCATATTGCCCAGGGATGTATATAGGGCCACCTTTCAGTGCCCTTTTTAACTGTTTCTCTATAACTGAATGTACACTGTCACCTTCGTTTTGGGTGTGTCCAGTGATTAGATATTTATGGGTAATTGATTTTATTTGTGGGAATTTTACAATTGCATAGTAATACATTGCCACCATAAACTTATTTTTTTGTTGTCCACTGCAGTTGTCTGAATAAAAAATTAGGTCAAAATTTTCTTGAACACTATTCTGAACCGTTTTTTCTATAAACATTAATACACAGCTTGCAATTTCTTCAACGCCCCGCTTGCCCTCGCCCTCGTGCCATAGATAGCATTCTGTGTTCTTAGTTGTAAGTTCGGTTATTGTGAAATTAAAAGTGTTTAACTTGGATTTGTAGTAAAATACACTTACGTCACCACGAGGACAAGGTAACACAGCCTGAAGATCGTATACTGCTACTATATAGTTCTTGCCAACTTTAAGTTTGTCGTTATTTTTTTCTTCTCTGGATAATTCTTTTTCTTTTTGGTGTTTTTCATATTTTATTTTTAATTTTTCCTTATCTTCTTCTGATGCATTGGTGTACGCAGTGCACAGTTCACACTGGTCTTTTTTGGAGTATAGAAGCTGATGTTATATTCGTTATTGAAAATTTTGCTGAACATACATAAATTTGCAAATTGTTTCCCAGCGTTAATACAGGCGGTTTTATAATCCCTCCAAATATCGGCCAATGATTTACTACCATCTATATAATGTCGTGCAGTTTGGGCGCGTAAATAATGCGACTCAATTTTAGGTATACTCTCGATGTGTTTTCGGACTCCATCTTTTATTTCAGTTGGTAGAGTCGGATGTAGATTGTGCCCCCTCAGATCTGCTCCAACAACACCAGTTTCTGTTTTCTTAGCAAGGACTGTTCTTATTGGGCGGTCATTTATGTCAAGAGTCGCTTTGAAAACGTTTTACATACTCTAACACGTCCATTTAGGTCAAAATAAAAAGCGTTGTTCAAATTACGATGATTTTGAGTAGACGAATACCTGTACTTAGGTTTTATGGTAGTCATGCAGCCAGCAATAAAACATTTCTGTTTGTGTGAATCACCTAAAGCCCAATAGCTCCTAAAAATCTGCTGCCGTTGATCTTCATTAATTTTAGAAGAACACTGAAGTTTGCATTTCTCTCCGCAGGGAGGACGCATATTTTTTGGTGGGTATTCTCGCCTACTCTTTGATGTTGATACATAGCTTAACCCGAGATTCCTTCTGGTTTTTGCTTTCTTAACACTCCAATTTTCTGGATTCGATTTTCTCTTTTTTCCTTTTTGTCGTTGGACTATCAATTTCTTCGTTACCTATCTCCATTAAACCCTCCTCCTCACTAGAAGACTCGTTAGACAAAGTAGTTGCCTGCAATTTGAGTTTTTCATTTTCTTTATCTTCACAGTATGCTGGGTCTTTATCTGAATCGTAACAATCACTTTCTCCACTATTTACAGGAGAAATTGCATAACATATTCCATCTACTTTTCGTAGTTTGTACTTTAAATTCTGGTGACAGAGCCCTGAAGGTCCTGGAACTGGCGACTCTGAAGTATTACTTTGAACTGTACTTAGAGGTGCACGAGAAACAGACAAAGTCTCTGTTTCGAATAAAGCTTCATCTAAAAAATATTGTTCAAATTATTAACAATTTGACGTAAGTAGTTTAATACATTTCTTACCTGTTTTCAGGCCAGAGTCATGAATTTCTGATTCTACTGGCATTGAATGTGTAAGCGCAGCGTTACTTCCCAATTCGAACGAATTTTGTTGCTCTAAAAAATTAATTAGAAAATGTAAATTTAAAAAACAATTAAATTGTTAAGGTAAGTAGTAGTACTAAATTTTTCACCTGTTGTTAAGCCAGAGTAATAGTTTCCTGACCCATATTGCACTGATTTTGTGGAGTTATCTGTTTCTTTTTCTACTTCAAACGAATTGTGTTGTGCTATAAAAAAAAAATAAAAAAATAAAGACATAAAAAATACTTGAATTATTAAATTTCTTACTTATATCCGAAAAAACTGATACAGTAGGACCTTCTAAATCATCGTTTGTATTTTGAGTGAAAACTACATTGGTAGTTTGTTTATTTTCTTGTTCATTCCGTTGAAATTGCTTGGCCATGATATCCAAGATCTTTTTTCCGCGACTCCCAGACATTGCTAAAAAGTAAAATAATGTTGTTGGAAAATTTTTATGTTTCCATGCTACGGATCAAGAACAAATTATTCAAAGCGTTTTTTAGACTATACTTTCGTACGACTACTTTCGGATTTTTTCAGAATGAAGTACGTGGCAGTAATAAAAAGAAATTATAATTAACATCAAAAATACTATTTCTTCAATATCTTGTGAATTTCGTTAATAGCATGAAGCCATTTCGTGAAGAAAAACTATATTCTATAACAGTAACAGAAAAAAACTTACTTTTGGTTGTGGCTGGTTCCAGAGCAATACTAATATAGATAATCACAACTCACCAAAACTTTTTAACTTAGTAATAAAAATTTCGTTTTAAAAGTGACATAATCCAAAATAATAACACTAAACAATATTTATAGAATCATCAGAAACGACATAACTCGAATTAAAACGTTTTAATTAAGACGAAAAGCATTTAAAAACGACACAACTCAAAATAGGACGATTCAACGCGTGCGCTCTCGTCTAAATTCAAGCGGCGACTGACTAAATAAAAAATGTGTCGTTTTAAAATATTCCTGGTAACGCGAAATCTAAATTTAAAAAGTGTCACTTCGGCCATCTATCGGAAAGTTTTGGGAGTTAAGATGTGTCGTTTCTCCAGTATGTGGTGATTAACTTAAATCATTCAAAAATGACTTAATAGCAAAAATGGATTTTTTGAGTTATGTCACTTCTGAAGCGGAAGTGCGATA